>CAHIKZ030000846.1:2512500-2547500 GCA_903632075.3 Acanthosepion pharaonis
AGATATTTTTTTCTTTTCACTTTTCATAATTATATCCGGCCTATTTGCTTCAATCTTCCTGTCTGTAAAGATGGTGTAATCCAATAAAACTGTGACGCCTTCTATTTCTGTGCCGGCGCTGGGTGATGTTCATACCAGTGTTTGTTAACATCTTTTCCAAAATTCACTTTGTCCAGTGTAAATATTGCCCCACTCTATCGTGACGATTTTTATATTCATTTGGTGCAAGTGCAAAACATTCTGCGATTAGATGGTCTACGGTTTCCTGATATTTGTCACAGAAACTGCATTTGGGATCTACACTATTACGTATGATATTTGCCCGAAAGTTCTTCTTGAAAAGACTCTGTTCTTGCGCTGCAAGAATAAAGCTTTTCGTTTCAAGATTTATTCCAGATGTTCGTAACCATTAATGAGTGTTAACTTTATAAGCATCGGTTTTATTAACACGTTCTGGATCTTGGCCTTACAGAGGTTTGGCTTGTCCACATTGTTTCATCTGTTCAAGAGCTTTTTTTCATATTTTTTATGCAACAGTCGGTTATTAGGTTCCATTTTGTTTTTTATGGAATGTAATAAATTTAATTATTATTATTAATTGCATTTTTTCTTTTATTGTTTTATGTTTTATTTAATTATATTAATATATATATATATATATATATATATATATATATATATATATATATGTAAAGTCATTCGTAGTCAGTATTGTTTCGCTGTATCACAGCTCTTCGGTGCAACTAGACAACTGAATGCCTCATGAAACCCAACCGATTTGGTGTCAGGCAGAGCTTCTACAAATGAACTATCTTCACTCGACAGAATGAGTCTGCCAAATCTAACGTATTGTTTTTACAAACGTAAACAAACTCCAAGCTGTCATAGTGCTCCATTCATTTTACTGAAGAGCTTCGCATTCTTGATATTTTGTATTAGGGACATATTCCCGTTCATTTCCGTTGTTAAGTGTTCAAAAATTCAGTATCAAACCTGGACGCAGGTTGCAGGAGCAACCAAAAACTTATAATTGTCAAAAAATTAATTGTCCTCTCACATTTACATGTCACCCAAATAAAAAAAAATAAACATTGCCAAAAAATATTTTTTGTCATCTAATTTTGGTACATATATAGGATCAACAGACAAACAACCCGCACATATTTAATCACAGTGGTGAATGATTTTGTAGAACCAACCACAGTTTTTGGAAGAGCCGAATACAGAGAACTGGTGCACAGTATGCCACAAGGTTCCCAAACGAACTTCCACAGGTTTTGAATTCAATGTTCTCGTTCTCTTAGACCAGTTGCCACCCAAGGCTATAGGACACAGTCTGTCCTGCTCTTTACCCATAGATGGGTGGGAAGAAGTTATGGATTCCTAACTTTCCCAGGGGTATTTGCACATAATTATATGTAATGAACTCGGCTCTCCGATTCCTCAATCCAAGCTGTTATCCATTACTCCATCGTGCCTAAACACACACACACACATATATATATATATATATATATATATATATATATATATATGAAATCGTTATATATGAAATTCTTATGTATAAAATATGATATCATGTTACTCTGTAATAGCACTAACCTAAAACTAAATGTGTGTCGCAAATCAACTAATAAAAATGATCTCATAAATTTCTACTCTTACCATAGCAACAAAATAAAATCTAGAATAATTATCGGATTCTATTTAAGAGCAATCAGAATTTATAGCCTTCAGTATTTAGAGGAGAAATACATTGAAAATAAGTTTAAACTACTCCAATGCCCTAATTATTCCATATTCAATACAAGAAAGGCTTGTAAAACTATTTCAAATAAAAGAGTGGGCCATCCTGATGAATACCACAAATCAAAATATATTGTTGTCCCCACCAACTCTATCACAACACCAGTTGAAAGGAATTTATCTAAGCTTGACATAAAACTTGTTGCGCCTGCTTCGAAAACAATAAATGACTTAAGTAATACGAAACAAATTAATAATAGGCTAAAACATGAGGCAAGAGTTTATTCTATCACCTGTAATGATTACCACAAAGAATACATAGGAGAAACCTGAAGGAATTTAAATAAAAGATTATATGTGCAAAAATAAGAAATTTTATAAAACAACACACTCGTTGTATTACTTACTTGCCGTAATGAGTCTGACCATAATTTCGATTTAAAATTGCTACTTGAATTAAAAGGGAAAACAATTTATTAACACGAAAATGTATAGTAAATGCTTTAATCATTAAACCATGGACTACAAACGTACGTAGAGATTCTTACATTTTATCTTTCTTGGGAAAAATTCTATTATCACAGTTTGGGATGTTTAATAACAAAAGTGATAAAGACATAATCAAAAATAAAAAAGAATAGAATAAATGAAACCGTCTAGAGTATATACCCAAACACTTATTTAGGAAAAAAAATTAAATTTAAATTTTCAGCGTTCACTTTCCATCATGTGCATGTGTAATCACCTCAACTTTACCCCAATCTAATTCTAAAGGATGAAATGCGTCGCAACGAAAAATGTTTTCCACTTTGTCGTAGATTTTCCTAAAATTGTTCTGATATATAAAACTTATCTCATATATATCTATATCTATACATCTATCTATCTATCTATCTATCTATCTATATATATATATATATATATATATATATATATATATATGGGAAAATTATATATATAATTTAAGACATTTTTTATGTTTATACGTTCTTTTTATAGATACAATTATTTAAGTAAATAAATACCCTGTTTATAATAAACAGCATTAATGACATTTACCAGCCTGAATTATTAATACTTCTTATTATAAAGAGAGCATTTACTTAAATATTTGTATGTATAAAAAAAGTATAAACATAAAAGATATAAATAAATAATAAATATCTTAAAATAAATGTCGGACTTTGTCCATTTCATATATATATATATATATATATATATATATATATATATATATATACACACACACACATATATATATATATAGATATAGATACACACACACACATATATATATATATATATATATATATATATATATATATATATATCAAATGTGATATAACAGGGTATATTTATAGAAGTCAGTGTCTACAAGCATTTTTTAGAGCGTGTTTCAGAGTCTGATCAGCTCTGAGGGTGGGGGTCGATTTGGTGAGGTCAGTATGAGGTTTGAAAGACCTGAAACTGCCCAATGATCCATCCCCAGAACATCACTGACGACGCCCTCTAGCGCTAAAAGGAGCGTATATTCAAAGTATATATATATATATATATATATATATATATATATATATATATATATATTTATCACCCACACAAGACAGATATGCTTGCAGAGGTGTTGAGGTCTCACACACTCACACATATATATGCACATACACACATTACATACACTCCCAAAAAACTAAAACATAACATAGACTTTACACAGACATACCCTCCCCAGCATCTCATAAAACTGTCAAAATGACCAAGGAGGGAATTCAGAAGCCCAGGAATTCCCCAGCCTCTATTTTAAAAACAACTTAACAGAGGCCGTTTAACCGATACAAGGACTGACCAAAATTAACGATAAAAACCCCCCAAAAATCAACAAAGGAAAGCTACAGATAAAGTTCAGTTTCTTCAGAAACAGCCATTCACTCCTATAGTTCACTGCTATTAACAACTGACGATGGGCATGCTGGCCGAAACTAGACGAGGAACCGAATTATATAATAAAACAAAATATATTAATATACAACCTAGTGTGTCAGAAAATGTTATTTTTAAAAAATATTTTTTATTCTTCAATATATATATATATATATATATATATATATATATATATATATATATATATATATATATATATATATATATATATATATATATATATATATACACCGATATATATATATCTGTATATATATATATATATATATATATATATATATACACTGATATCTGTATATATATATATATATTTTAAATATTTTTATTCTTCAATATATATATACGGTGTATATATATATATATATATACGGTGTATATATATATACGGTCAATATATATATACGGTGTATATATATATATATATATATATATATATATATATATATATATATATATATATATATATATATATATATATATATATATATATATATATATATCTGTATATATATATATATATATATATATATATATATATATATACTGATATCTGTATATATATATATATATATATATATATATATATATATATATATATATATATATATATATATACCGATATGTATATAAATGGATGCACAGTAAAACAAACACTGTAAAGTCCAAAGCAGAAGATTAAAGTAAATTATATGACCAGTCCTAATATTGATTGCTTGACCTGTGTCCATATCAGCCGAGAATCTTACACCACCAACCCTTCCCTTACTCTTTCTCTGCTCAGTTCGTCCGGCCGTTCGAAATCAACTCGGCCAGAGTCACAATCTCTAGATAATGAAGCTTTAATCTGGACAATCTTGGGCACCGACGCTGTCAAGCGCACGCACACGTACGCACAAACAAGCACAACTGTTTATTTTCTATCTCGCTATACAGATATACCGCCACGCCTAAACGTACGCAGAGAATAGGAATTCGGATACAGAGATAGGGTACCGAGTTAAACCTGTGTCCAACTGCAATCAGCAACACGCACGCACACACATACTCGCATGCACGCACACGCGCAATATATATTTTAAAATATAATTCACTCTGTACAAGGCCCGAGAGCAACTTCAAAGTAAGACAGAGTAAGAAACATAGATTATGGGAAAATGTGGATAAGATAATGATTAACCCTAAACTTGAACAGGTTATGACTGTAATGGTCTAGGAAGCATCCTCTTGGGAGCTGGTTCCAGAAAGCGACGGTTCAATCATCATCTACTATTTTCTTGATTCTTATTCTTTCACACGCAGTAACTCCCTTGTGTCTTAGTGGTTTTATTGCTTCGAGTGAAATGATCATATATATATATATATATATATATATATATATATATATATATATATAGTAGTAATCTTATAAGTATAAGAAATTATACTCGTTCCGAAAACTTTCGGTGTCTTAATTTACAAATAATCAAACAAATACCAAAGGGGAAAAAAGGTATATAAAAAAGAAAGAACCAAGAACATATACGTTAAGCGAAAATAATCGTCTAGAATGCAACTCCAAAGACCAAAGATGTATGTATCGGAGATACCCACATTAAACCGGCCTTGTGCCATATTCAATCCTCGTGGGTGGATCAATAAATACTAAGATGTATGTATTTTAAGACATTTTATTATGTTTATACTTTCTTTTTACAGATACAAATATTTAAATAAATGCTCTGTTTATAATAAACAGTATTAACGACATTTACCGACCTGAATGTCCGAGAAATTTTCATAGAAAATATACGTCCTCCGACAGGAATCGAACCTGTATCCTATACGGAACCGTCATATAGCCTGACGAGCTTTACCGATTGAGCCACAAAGGAGCGTTTCGGTTAGCAAGGTCGATTTTACTGTTTTTAAACTACAATTCTCCATGATTTTCCCTCGCACATTCATATCTACTCGATGCGTATCCAAATGTAAACAAATGACGTCACACATTATGAAATGGACAAAGTCCGACAATTATTTTATTTTTCTCGGCCGGTAATTGTCGTTAATACTGTTTATTATAAACAGAGTATTTACTTAAATATGTGTATCTATAAAAAGAACGTATAAAAACAAAGAATGTCTTAAAATAATTGTCGGACTTTGTCCATTTCATAATATATGTATGGATGTATGTATGTGTGACCAGCTGCTGCGGAGATAATGATAAACTAACTATCGTGTTCGATTCTCACTAAATACTTTACTATTTTCGCTATGTGCCATTTATGGAGACGTATGTAAAAAGAGCATTTAAGAAGATTGAGGTATTACACGCCAAAGTCTAACTGTATAGGAATTTAAGTCGATTGTGTTTGAAGTTTTAGAAATGGCTATGCAGCTAGACTTTTTTTTCCATTTTTAAAATACTGCTGTAGATTACAGACATCATTTTTCTTTTACTAAAATAAAAATTGATTATAGCTGTGTCATTATTGGCATGTAAATTTATTGGCAAACTGTCCCCTAAAGAAAGACATGCTCATACCACGTGATTTTGTAAAACACACATACACACACACACACACACACACACACACACACACACACACACACACACACACACACACACACACACACTTTTTATGACTTTGAATATTTATAAACATACCTTTAATTTCATATTTTACTTTAAATCGTTAATTTACTTTTTAAGTCATTAAACATTAATATTGTTTTAATCTTAACAATTAATCTTGTTTGCAAGTCAATAAACACTGCTTTTATTCGCATTTAAATACTGAGTACATTTATGTATACATTCTGTATATATATATATATATATATATATATATATATCAGGTCATCCCATAAGTTCTGTCCGTATTTTAACTTTTTGTTAAAATGAATGAAATTTAAAGAGTATTTTATAATGTCTAATGGAGCTGAACATTATTTTTATGTTTAGATGCATTTAAACTGATCAAATATTATTTCAGAGAACATTAAAATTAAATTTTGTTTGATTAAAACCCTGCTAACATGGAAGTACCCAAAAATCTTCTTTCAATCTGGTGGGATCGCCAAGGAATAATCCACTTTGAATTCTTACCACCTAATGCAGCAATTAATGCTCAAATATACTGTCAGCAATTAGAGCGTTTGAACTAAGCTTTGAGGAAAAAAAGACCTGCTCTAGTGAATCGAAAAGAAGTGATGTTTCATCAGGACAATGCGCGACCCCACACAACAAGTATCACGACACAAAAGATCAAAGAACTTGGTTGGGAGAAAATTCCTCATCCACCTTATTCTCCCGATCTTGCTCCTTCAGACTATCATTTGAAACAGCTTTTGTAACACAGGAAGAGTTTAAAACTGACATTTGTGAGTTCTTCGAATCAAAGCCAAAAGAATTTTACAGTAATGGAATTAGTAAGCTTGTTAATAGATGGAAGGAAGTCATAGATAATCAGGGAAAATACATTGTTGATTGAATCTGTAATTAAATGTAACATTTGGTCACTTTGTTTTCTTTATTTAAAATTCGGACAGAACTCATGGGATGATCTTATATATATATATATATATATATATATATATATATATATATATATATATATATATTCAGAATTTGTAAATCTAGAGTTTTTAATCAATAATAATATGTATAAAATAAACTTTCGAAGCAGAAATGTTTAAATGCTATTTCGCAGTTGCTTGGAAACGTGGTGCAGGAGAATTGTTTTTTGTTTCGCTTTCGTAGCAGACCGGTCAATTTGTAATGCATTTACGTAGAAAACAAGATCTTCTTTATTAAATTTTTGAAAATCTGGCCCTTAACATGGGGTCGAACACCGACCTCAAGCAACAATGTCAAAAAATGCACTTGTGCAAATCTATTACGCACATACATACATGCATACCTACAAAAATACAAATCACATACAACGCCAAGCATTCATTGGTTAATTAATATCCACTACGTTATTATAGACAATTTACAAATCGCAGTAATGCGACAATTTTATAATCGCTCTATTTTCATGTAATCAGTTTTGTACACTTTTCGGAGAAAGGGATCACAGAAGCTTTCTTAAGTCTCCCCAAAGCTCGCTCGCCGATTGGTCTATGCCAACCAATCAGATCATCTTCACGAGAAGAATAATTCTTCCCGCGCAGCGATCTGGAGCCTATAGTCACTTATTAAGCAAGAATTTTCTAACCCTTTTTTAGTGAGAATTCAGCTGCCAAACGAATCCACGACAGTTGAAACCATGCGCCAACCTTCTCACTCACACACACCACTCACATGCTGAACATACCTTGTAACACTCACATAATCTTTTCTTCCACAGCAATTCTTTCAAGAACTATTATTACAAGAAACTAAACATTATTCCAGCGTACTTTGGAATATTTAAATAACAGTTAAAGAGAGACAACTCTTGTTTTATTCAACCTTTTCTTACTTAAATGCATGCTTTCTTTCACATCATTGTTTGATGTTGTACATCTTGTTAAATACATATTTTATGTGTAACTATGTCTTTTGCTTATCCTTTTCTGCGTCAGTCCTGTTTCCTAATCTAAAGTTAAATTAATGTGGTGAAGTCCGCCACACACTCACTTAACATAACCCTTTACCCAAATAGGCTAAATACTCAAGTGCAGCTCACAAGCATAATTATATATAGAATCATCAAGAACAATTCACGGCGTGGTGTAATGTTTAACAAGATTGTCTCGCTAGATCAATTATGACTTTGTAGTGAGTTCGATCCTTACTGGGTGCTTCATACTTTCGGCCTTGTGCCACATCTAAGCTACGCCTAGTAAATCACTAGAGGCATTTCGACAGGCTGTAACGGCTATCAAGCTTGCTAGAGCAGTTACAATGTTTTCGAAGGAAACTGCGAAAACTAGGTGTTGCAGTACGTCACTTATTTCTAAAATGACAAATTCCTCGAAGTCAGGTGCGTATGCAAATATATACGCATAAAACACACACACACTTACATACACACACATATACACACAGATACCTGCTCTGTTGGTGAAGTCTAGAATATGCTGATTTCTGTAGAGTCCTCCAAATGAGACCAATTTCTGGTCGTCCTGGGTAAGACGACACACTACATCTGCGTCCTGGGTAAAACTATATCCAACAGCAAGGCCTCTGATGGGGGAAGCTTTGAGGAATGTAGTGGCATCTGTTAGGATCCCAATTATTGACAAATAGTTAACCCTCAAACTGGAGTCAAAACACTATAAAAGTGTAAAAATAGATTTTAATACCAGCAATGCATTTTTGTAAAACATTATTACCAGCAATACATTTCTGAAGGAAAAAAAATATTACCAGCAATATATTTTTGAAGAAAAAATTTTGCCAGCAATAGATTTTTTGGAAAATAATATATTAGCAGCAATATATTTTTAAAAAAATATATTACCTACAATAAAAGTCTTGTTGGCATTAAATAACCCACTGAGGTTGATATGCCGTAAAACAAACCAAACCAAACTAATTTCTGGGTAGAAACTAGCAAACTAAAGCTTAAACTCGCCCAAATTCTATCCTACAGCGCCAAGTATAAATTCGACCAATATTTGGTTATAGACACATTGTAAACCAGAACAAATGTTATTCATAAAATCAAATATAAATTCCACCAATGTTTACCGACAGGCTTAAGTTTAATAAAAGAAATAAAAAATAAATTTAGGTATTAAATGAACAAAATGTTTTGATATGTTGTAAAATCTATTAACGCAAACACACTCAACACATCCGCCTCCGCCTACAAGCATGTGCACAATTTATCTTCCTAAGATTTCTCGAGTGTGCCTCCCGATAGATATCATACGGATTGTTTAATAAATAAAAACAGAAGTAAGAATTGTCCAATATAATAAAGTCAAAAATAAATCCGTCTGTATTTCTGAGATGAGGTATTATATACACTATTTACATTATTCGGACTATTGTCCTCATCTTTGTCACCATATTTATTACAACGTTTCGGCCCTTCAGTATCTGCCTATATTTCTGAGATGAGGTATTATGTACACTATTTACATTATTCGGACTATTGTCCTGATGTTTGTCGTCATATTTATTACAAGGTTTCGACCTTTCAGTATCTGTCTATATTTCTGAGATGAGGTATTATGTACACTATTTACATTATTCAGACTATTGTCCTCATCTTTGTCGTCATATTTATTACAACGTTTCGGCCCTTCATTATCTGTCTATATTTCTGACATGAGGTATTATGTACACTATTTACATTATTCGGACTATTGTCCTCATCTTTGTCGCCATATATATTACAACGTTCAGGCCCTTCAGTATCTGTCTATATTTCTGAGATGAGGTATTATGTACATTATTTACATTATTCGGACTATTTTCCTCAACTTTGTCGCCATATTTATTACAACGTTTCGGCCTTTCAGTATATGTCTATATTTCTGAGATGAGGTATTATGTACACTATTTACATTATTCGGACTATTGTCCTAATCTTTGTCGCCATATTTACTACATGGCACAGTGGATAAAGGCGTTAGTTAGATCCAGTGACAGGACCCAAATAGCGGGAGTTCAATACCTGATTAAGGCGATGGAGAATACTAAATCCTATCAAATGACGTCGATATACCAAAATCAACAGCCCGAGCGTCACCATTCTTATCTAAAGCTTGAGAGATACTTTCAGCAATAATCCTTAATACATCAGCGGTTGACATAGATAAGTGAAAGCGATATACTGCTAAAAAGCAACAGCTAACCATCTATCTATCTATCTATCTATCTATCTATCTATCTATCTATCTATCTATCTATCTATCCTGTTCTGTTCATTATCTATCTATCTATCTATCTATCTATCTATCTATCTATCTATCTATCTATCTATCTATCTATCCTATTCTGTTCATTATCTATCTATCTATCTATCTATCTTATTCTGTTCATTATCTATCTATCTATCTATCTATCTATTTCAGTCTGGTCATATATCTGTCGGAGGTGCTAACTACACAGTGTCGATTCTTAAAGAAGGGGAAGTTATAAAAATCAAATTCTGGTGGAGGAAAACGAAAAAGGAGAGGCAATAATCTGTTCATTATCTATCTATCTATCTATCCTATTCTGTTCATTATCTATCTATCTATCTATCTATCTATCTATCTATCTATCAATCTATCTATCTATCCTATTCTGTTCATTATCTATCTATCTATCTATCTATCTATCTTATTCTGTTCATTATCTATCTATCTATCTATTTCAGTCTGGTCATATATCTGTTGGAGGTGCTAACTACGCAGTGTCGATACTTAAAAAAGGGGAAGTTATAAAAATCAAATTCTGGTGGAGGAAAACGAAAAAGAAGAGGCCATAATCAGTTTTGTTTTTTGTCTCCGACTGTAATTCAACGTGGTTTCAATTTCACATTCCCACTGACTTTACCGTTACTCCTCAACTTTCCTTGCATTAGTTTTCTTTGACTTTCTTTAATATTTATATTTTCTGTACTAAAAATATTTTTAATATAATAAAGACATTGACGATTCAGCACGAAAATTTGAAATATTTTTTTTACCGAAAATTTTTTTTCTCTCTCTCTGTCTCTCATGCTGTATGTACGGGCAATCTTGTTTTTTTAATGTTCTGTTGTGGATAGTCAAGAAATAAAGCATACTGTCAGAATGGGATATATATATATATATATATATATATATATATATATATATATATATATATATATATGCATATATGTGAAAATATATAGAAAATAGGAAGGAACTGGTTAGGTAAATAATCCAAAGTCCCTTAGTATTTTAGTTATTATTTTTAAAAAATAGTGCTCGATACAAAAGTAGAGCATAAATATAATTATTTATTTAAAAATATGATTCCAAATCGCTACATAAGAGGTCTCATGTTTCAAAACAAGAGCCGAAAACTTCAATATAATCCTTTAAATTAAATTGAGTTGAAAGTAAAATAGGCTCCGTTCCATCTTCAAGCGAAATTTTTGTTGGAATAACGTATATCTGAAATTTACTTGTTTAAAATTGAAATCAAAATACCCATGGTAACAGCTATGGTGAATTTTCTAAATTGGGTAGGCGAGTGTAAGGTGTTTATAATAAGTAAGCGATATAGAGATATTTTCAAGGTGTCAAGTCGGGGAAAGGTGGGGGTGTCAAAAATGAAACGGAAGATGTATTAGCCATCGTCTAGTTTGCTTGTCTATGGAGATTTATTTATCTATTTTATTTTATTTTATTATGAAAGGGAATTGTGCATATAAAAAAAGAAAAACTTTCATAACGTTTGTTTTTTGACGACGTCATAAAGGGTTATCTTATATGTAAGGTATTTAAGCTACTAATTTAGGCTATGGATTATGAAGTGTGTTATGTTGTATGCATGTTTGTAGTTAATTATTCCTACTATGAATCTGATGATTGGGCTATTTGTTAAACAAGTTATATAAATTTTTTATCTAATAATTCAAACCAAAAAATCTGATGATGCCTACAAAAACCGTTAACTCGTGTCTATTATTTAATAGATTATTATTATTTAGAAGTTTAATAATGTGCAATTTTTCATGGAGGCACAAAGGGCATGGGTCATCCCAAGCTTTACATATTCTCGCCTTGTCAATAATTTTCCATTTAACTTTTGGTGTCTTATTTGTTTCCTTCAAGTGCCAAAAATATTTTGATAGTGAAGTCGTTTCGTTTGTTTATATTATTAAAGGAGCACTTATGCTGCCTCCATCTATCTTTAAAATTATTCTTCGTGGACCCAATGTATATCATATTAGTGCTAGGGCTCTCTGTGGATGAAATAGTACATTGGTATACCACAGAATTAATACAGCATTTATTTTCTAATGGGCAGTCTTCTGGGTTTCTACAGTTACATAATTTTTCACTTTTATCGTCTGATTTAAGTGCAGAGTTTTTATTAATAAATGTTTATGGTTATGTACTATTTCATGTACTACAAACATGCATACAACATAACACACTTCATAATCCATAGCCTAAATTAGTAGCTTAAATACCTTACATATAAGATAACCCTTTATGAAGTCGTCAAAAACAAACGTTACGTTTTTTTTTTTTTTATATGCACAATTCCCTTTCATAATAAAATAAAATAAAATAAATAAATCTTCATAGACAAGCAAACTAGACGATGGCCAATACATCTTCCATTTCATTTTTGACACCCCCACCTTTCCCCGACTTGACACCTTGAAAGTATCTCTATACCGCTACTTATTATAAACACCCTACACTCGCCTACCCAATTTAGAAAATTCACCATAGCTGTTACCATGGGTATTTTGATTTCAATTTTAAACAAGTAAATTTCAGATATACGTTATTCCAACAAAAATTTCGCTTGAAGATGGAACGGAGCCTATTTTACTTTCAACTCAATTTAATTTAAAGGATTATATTGAAGTTTTTCGGCTCTTGTTTTGAAACATGAGACCTCTTATGTAGCGATTTGGAATCATATTTTTAAATAGATAATATATATATATATATATATATATATATATATATATATATATATATATATATATATATATATAGATGGGTACTACGCCAAATGTCAGTAAACATATGTACCAAACTGGTATTCACAAGCAATCAATAAACTGATAGAAAATATATTTCATTTCCTGGTAGACTGACTTCGAGAGATGCGTGAAATATCAGACGAGGCACAAAAATTATAATTTGATAAATGACCAGATTGCCAACGATGTTCAATTTCAAATGACGTTTGGTTACTCCGGCTTATCTATCTATCTATCTATCTATCTATCTATATATATATATATATATATATATATATATATATGTATGTATAGAGAGAGAGAGAGGGGGGGGGGATAGATTTATATATATATATATGTGTGTTTGTGTGTGTGTGTGAATATCTATATCTATATATATAGGTATATAACAGTCTGTTTATATCAAGAATTTCAACATCCAAAACACATCCTTGATAATGGCTAGAGAAGTAGCCGAAACGCTCGGAATGGACAATTCCTATATTCTTTAACTCTGAAAAACAGAAAAATGTTAGTATGCTGGAAAAAACTCAATAAAAGATTAATTAAATCTTCTTTGTCGTTTTTAACGAAAGATATATATATATATATATATATATATATATATATATATATATTGAGGCAAGCGTTATCGTAGATCACGGAATTTTCCATTTAATAATCTTTCTTTCGATTTTTTCTTGCTTTCTCGCAAGTTTTTTTTTTCCTATTTGGTTCTAAGTTGTTGAAAGAAACCCAGTCCTTGGTGTGTTGCCGAGCGCTTTCGGTTGTCGTCAACCATCATCATGGCTGTATGCATTTTATTTTTTGTAGGCAACATTTTAGAGTATTCAGGCCGTGTTGTTGGATTAATTCATAAGCAATTGGGAGGGATTTGGTATTTATTATTTGGAAGAGTAGTTATTAAATATGTTTAAGATGTATCTGCCAGTATTAAATCCTATTTTATTTATGTCGGTTTTTTGGTGTTTAATTGTGATGGCTTCAAGAATTTGTAAGCGTTTTTTACAATTGTTTTTGTAGATGATTTTTGTATTGTTGATTAGGATTTTTCTTATTTCGCAGGATTTGAATCTGTTATAAGTGGTGCAGTGTGTTGTTATAATGTGATTTTTGTGGCGCTCGTGTCATTAAGATGGTATGTAAGATGACGTGAGAAAGTTGTAGTTGTGTGTACGAAGTATATATATATATATATATATATATATATATATATATATATAGTATAGTATAGTATAGTATAGTATAGTATAGGATTTGTGTATACGGAATAAATTCCAATAACCAACAAATACTATTCTTAAGAGTGCTTAATACAGAGTAGTACAAATATAATCATTTATTCGAAAATTATATCTATCTATCTTAGTTTCTTTCAAATGCGGGGCCTATTTGTTACAGGAATCGAAGGCATGAAATGATTTCCTCAAGGAAGAAACATTGATAAGAAATGAAATTCTATGATAGTCGGTGGCTTGATTTGGGAAAATTAGGGTTAGCCACTGAAAAGGAAGTGTAACATAATAGACAAACAGCTTGAAAATCTGGTCAAAATTGCCAAACCTTATATGTCGGGCTGTCGGTTCCTAGGAACTGATCTGCTTGACCCTCATACGTCGAATTCGACGGGAAAGTCGAGTATATATATATATATATATATATATATATATATAATACCAAATTGTAATTGTTAGGGATTATTCAAAAGAGGGTTTTAGTCCATATGCGAGTTCAATGTATCATACAGATTAAATTATAAAATAATTAGGAAAAAAACCCTTAAAAATCCATAGTCAGTAATAAATTTATTTCGCTGAATATAAGCATATTCATCTCATCAGACCGACTATATTTTAAATTACATTTTTATTACTGACTATCGATATTTAAAATTTTTTCTAATTATTCTTTTATTATATATATATATATATATATATATATATATATATATATATATATATATATATGTTTCTGTGTGAGTGTGTGTAAACAAACATACACGCACGGACAATTATACACAGAACAGCCAATCAGCTTTTCTAATCATTTGATGAAATCCCGCCATAAAAAAATTTAATGGCCGAAATGTGGGCCGTCCGTTTACAAACGATGCCATCATTTCTGTCCTAAGAATTTTCTCTCCAACAGTAAACCAGTGACTGCATTCGTATCCGTATCGTCATAACCACGTTACTAAGCTTGACAACGCTACCAATAAGACTAAGTCGAAGCGATGCCGATAGTCTGTGACAGTTATAAAAATTGGCGGATTGCTGCAGAAGCAAAATGTTCGTAGACGTGGGTGTGGTGAAAATGTTACTATGACGACTAGTAGCCAACTAAAATGGCTACCAAGTAGTTATCGGAATATGGTTTCTTAATGTTTACATTTAATCCTCGGAGTTAACGGTCCGGGAAATGAAAAGTTCCCTTGATTCGGATGTGAGTTTCAGTCTGAGGTGTAAAATCTTGATGATGACGAGGACTTTTCATTAGAACGAGTAAGAGTTAAGTCTTATTGTTGTTAAGTTTAGGGTTAGGGAACTGGGTGACGAAGATGGAGATTAATTTATCGGGAAGGTATGACTAATACTAGTTAAACCTTAGTATTGACAGGGAAGAAGATACGCGGGGGGAAATAATTGGAAAGAGAGAGCGACTGGGAATGAAAGAAGATAGTGAGGGTGGACAAGGAAAAGAAAGGCAGTAAGCAAGAGAAGTCGGAAACGCAAACGGAGAAATGTTGAAATATATCATTGAAGAATAAGAGTTATTCTTTTATACGATTTTTTTCTTACAGTAAGGTTCACCCTGTGCAAGTCCTGGGAGGCACTCGTGGTAGAGGGTTACGTTAAGAGACATTTTATACGGATAGGAGAGGGAGAAAATGGTTAGCCCTAAACTTGAACAAGATTGTGGTGATCGTGGGAACATCCTCTTGGGAGTCGGTTCCACAGAGGAGTGGTTCGCAGGAAGAAGCTGTTCGTGTGAAACTGATTTCTCACTGTTGGAATACAGAGGGAATGTGGGTGATTTGCTACAGTGTAAGTAGCATGTCGGGTCCTTGGCCGTGATGGTTAGATCTGCCGGAAGCAAATAACGTAGTTCGTTCGAGCACATTCCATGAAAGCAACGATAGAGCAGTGAGAGGCTAGCCATATCACGCATGTGTGTGTGTGAGAGAGAGAGAGAGAGAGAGAGAGAGAGAGAGAGAGAGAGAGAGAGAGAGAGGTTGAACGACGGAAAATAATTCGTCACCCATAAAGGACTCCAAGACCTCTATCGAAACCGGAAATTGAGGACACGGCAGCTCCTACCCAAATATAATAACAGTACTCCATTTTCGGCCTGATCTGATTCTCTGAAAATTAGAGGGGTCGATTACTTACTGGAGCGGTACAGATAGCCAACCATTTTCCCTGCATCGTTGGCGATGGATTCTATGTTCCATTTGTGGTCGTGGGGTAAGTTTAAGGCCTAATAATCTCTCAAGTTACGGAGGCTCGTCGATAACACAATATTTTTAATCCTTACAAAACCTTTTTATTTTTCTCATACAAATATCCACGGTGGCGGGGGAAGCCAAGATAATATTTATTTTGTTAAATATATTTTTATAGTAATTAACTTGTTCGGAACTTGTCGCTCGCTAAAGGCAAGATAATCATATTTCAAATCTACATAGTTTGGCATTTTAAAATACCACATTTATTAGAAATATATACGCAGTTTAAAAGCCGGATTCATAAAAAATGTCTTCAAAGGCTACACATTTGTGAAAAAAAAATGCAAATCCCTGAACGCGCAAACAATCATCTGTCGATGTAATTATGGTCAGCGAAATAATCTCCTTGGACATTACTGCTGCAATATGATCGATATTCACTGGGTGTAGCCTTGTGTCAGACTAGGAAGAGCTTAGTAAATATTGATTTAAGCCAGCAACTAGGACCATTCTATTTTTTTTATAATACCAGTTCGGTACCTGTCGCTTCGCTGATGTCGTGTTGATCAAATTTCGAATCGAAATTGTTTTTCCATTTAAAGTTCTACTTTTATTAGTAAATATATATTCAGTTTAAATACAGGAGTCATAAAAATGTCTGCGAATGGCCGCACACGTCGGTCATTATTCTTTTCCTGTTAGCCAAGTGTTGTTGCCAGACAAAAAAGAACACTGTTATCCATTTTAATTTCATTTAAAGTATACGCGTGTGTGTATGCATTTTTGCGTGGGCACATGTCAGTTTTAACCCAATCACAGACCTAAAAATATTTATATAATTAAAAAAAATATTCCTATTTATTATCGAATAATTTCTGACAAGTTCTGAAAAATTCAGTATAATCGTATATTTATTATTTTATATTTAAGGTTTAAAAGGTTTCCTATCGCCAAATTTATGATTACATTGCTCCGTCCAGGGTAGGGGTTATCCAGGCTGAGTGGGAAGGAAAAATATTATTCCAATATCTTATTTCTGAAATGAGTGCTTTTGTGAATAAAATAAGCACATGGAAATCACTCACACACAAATGCATATACGTAAAAGTGTGCGATAAATTGTTGCCATTTTATGTTTTTAATTTCGCGCATGCGCGTTGCGGTGTTTGTTTTTGAATTTGTTTGTATAGTAGGGTAGGTACCTCCACTAGGTCGCGTAAAAAAGCAGCATATCACGATGACGAAAGGCCCATAACTCAATGAAAACAAAGTTTTGTCATCAAAATGTTTATGTTGTTATTAAGAGGAAAGACCGAAGTATTTTTTTTATTAGTTTTTGAAATTTTTTACTCCTTTCTAGCACGTAGAAAATTTTGGTTAAAAATTTTGTTTTTGTGAAAAAAGGTTTGTATTATTTTGCGCTTTTCCCGAGAAAAACATACGTTGATGTGGAAATTCTTGCAAAAATCAAATAATTGTTGGATTTTAATGAAACTTTCAGGAAATGTTCAGAAATAAATGAAATTTTTTAAGTTTTTTTTAGAAAAGCTTATAAAGAAGATATTTTTTTTAATATGTTTCCACCCCCTTACATATTTTCATGAAATTTTGAGAAATTAAATCTTTAACCATGGGATTTGTTTTATTTGTTAAAAACAGGATTCTTTATAGAAAGTAAATCACCAGTGTTTTGTTTTTTTTTTAAACATTTAGCGGTTTCATAGAAAATTTGTTCTGAATTATAAAAAATGTAAAAAACACTGACATTAATTAATTAGAAAAACTTTGACTTGCTTTTATAAATAACTTATATTAAGGACATTATTTTGTAAAGAAATAAAATTTTTTCGATGAATAATGTATTTCTATAAAAGTTTTTTCATTTTTAAAAATCTTTTTACTAATATAATATTAACTTATTAATACTTCAAAAATCCTTTTAAAATTCTATATTGCTTTTATACACGTAATTCACTGATAACGTTAATGGATTTACGAATCGAAATTTGAAAAGCTCATAATAGTCGTTTGTACACTATTATCTTTAAAATAATTTTAAAAATAATTTTCAGTGAAAAATAACATAATCCTTAAAAAAGTCGATTGTCGTCTGAGGCACTGCAATTATTTCCCTTCAATATCCAGTTCTGTTTCACATCGTTAACTTGTTTGCAAAAAGTCCTTTCAAAATTTCTAAGTTAGTTTTAATTTTTGGAATTACTTTTTTACTAAATATTTTTATTTTAGGTATTTATTTTAGTTTGGGTCATATTTCATTGAAGTAATTTTTTGTTTAAGTTAGTAAGTTGTTAAATAAGATAAAAAGATTAAAAACCTACGAAACGAAATCCAGACTAAAAAAATATTAAATAAAAAATAAATATTACATAATAATATAATAAATGTTAATATTTAAAAATTACTAGTTAAAAATAAAAAACAAAACGCATTCGCTTACTTCGTAAAATTATGTCAAATTTGATCATCCATAATAGCTGTCATCACCTCTTAACATTTCGATAACATCGATAACGTGAATAAAGACATGAAAAAATCAGACACATCGTTAAGAAATGTTTGGATACAAATTTTTTATGCTATAAGTACTGTTTGTTTCAAATCAGATTAATTTAACTTTAAATTTTCTAATTTTACTCAAATAACGTGTCAAACATATATAGTTTATTTTAGGAAGAAGTTTAAAATGATTTTTTTTAAATTTAAGAAAATGGCCGCTTTTAATAAATTTAAAAAAAAAATCTAAATCTAAATAATTTCTATCTGAAATACACCAGAATATTTTACTTACTGTAAATAATAAATTTAATGCTTTAATAACAACATTTTGATGACAAAACTTTGTTTTCGTTGAGTTATGGTCTTTTTTTCATCGTGATATGCTGCTATTTTACGCGACCTAGTGGGGGTACCTATAGTAGGGTCAGTTGGGCAATATCTGTAAGAAAAAAACCACCAAGACGCAATTCACTCCGCCAGAAATTTGGAAACGGCATGCGGTACTGCTTGGCATTCGCGCCGGAAGCTCCAATTCGAAAATTTCAGAATGTGTCAATCTGAGGAGAGTTTGGAATTTGGAAAGAGTTGAATGCGTTTAATGGTGATTACGAAGGAGTCTGGAATGATGGCGACGTTATGCCTCCATTCATCTTCCCACAAGGTCTCAGACTAAACACGGAGGCCTATATCAAGTGCCTTGAGGAGGGAGTGCTGCCCTGGGTCAAGAAGGTGGCCGCTGGAAGACATGTCTGGCAACAGAACTCTGCAACATGCCACACAAACTGGAGAACCCAGTCATGACTATCAGACAATTTCTACGAACATATCACCCTTTACATCTGGACATCTAACTTCCCATATTGCAACTTCCTTGATTATTATGTGTGGAGCGCAGTTGAACGAGAGACAAACAAAACTTCTTGTAACACCAAAGATGTAGTGAAGGCAAGGATTATGCCATCATTCACCATATTAAACAAGGAGAACGTTTAGAAGAGTTACTGGAGATTCCGAGGTCGTCTGGAGGCCGTGGTTGAAGGCAATGATGGTTTTATTGAATAAATTTACTCTAGTATTTCGAAATATTTTTGAGTAATTTTGGTAAATATATCTGTTAAAATGAGATGTCAGTTTTATTTTCATTTCTTGCGTCATTTTGACGACAGTTTATCCATCGCACCCTGTACATGCACGCATGCAAAGTCAAGAATCAGTTCTTGCTTTATAATACATATACTTATGATAAACTGATTAAAAAATATAATTAGTTCAACCGTTGTATTCGCTTTTGCAAAGATAAGCTTTTCCACGGCTATGGGTCAATAAAACGTCGACTGAGCTCTCTAGATTTGGTTGATAACCAGTCTAGGCCGTCCTGGGTTAGACGATAAACTACGTCCGCGTCCTGGGTAAAACGATAAACTACGTCCAACAGATGCCATAGATACTCGATCTATTTAAAATCTGGATGTTGATAATGTTCTCTTATCACATTATTGGTTGTTTTCTCATTATAATTGTTGAAAAGATAAAGTTTTGCCACAAATTGGGCGTATTAAAATCATCCCGTTAATTAATTTCATACTTTTTGAACATGTAAATGATTTTCTTATCTAACCTTTTAAGACAAATTCGGTTATTGCATATTGAAATATTTCAACCGATCAATTATTATGACTCTATTCTGTATTGGGTATTTGAGTTGCTAACTAGCTAGCTAGATAGCTAGATAATTTGCAGACTAAGATAGATAGATAGATAGATAGATAGATAGATAGATAGATAGATAGATAGATAGATAGATAATGTGCACATTATCTTAATGTGCACATTAAGATAGACAGTTAATGTGCACATTAAGATAATAGATAGACAATGTACAGACTAATACAGATAATGTGCCGACTAATATATATATACATATATGTGTGTGCGTATGTGTGTGTCTGTGTGTGTGTGCGTGTGTGTGTATAAACATGGACATGGGCATAATGTGCAGACTAAAACAGATAGATAGATAGATAGATAGATAATGTGCAAAACAATATATATATGAACATAGATAAATATGAGCATAGATAGATAATGTGCAGACTAAGATAGATAGACTTCCTGACATCGATCAAAACATATGTTTATCAGCAGACTAGGACAGTTTTAGATCTTTCATGGAGGAAGCTCATCTCTCAACGTTTTTCAAGCAAGTTGCCTCCAAACCGCCGCTCTCGTCTCCGAAATTACGAGTTTTATGCCCGTACCCCTAAAAAGATTCCAGCAAAAAGCTAGCCTTGGTTCATTCCTGAATGCACTACAGCCATCGCTCACCAAATCACTACTTTAATATCTATCACAATGACCAATAGTTGGACACTTGCTACATTCAAAACTGCCTACAATAGCTGCATGAAAGCTTTTGAAAATGTTATGAACAAGCTGTTCAAGACAAGGTTGAAAACAAATTGGATCCTGAGAGAACTGGAAGATCTCCAATTCTGAAGAGAAGCAAAGCGTCTGTGCTTACTGTTATAAATAGTTCCCTGCTTATCTCTTCCTCATTCTTCGCCTCAATCTTTGCATTTAACTCAGAATTAGATGACGTAGAACATCCTCTTCCCGATTTCCCTCCTCTGACTGAACATAATCTCATTAGTATTTTAATTACAGTCCGGGAAGTCTCAAGACTTATCAAAATTCTTGACCCTAAGAAAGCCTGTGGCCCAGACAAAATCCCAGTAGCTGTCTTTAAGAATATTAACCCGGAATTATCTCCGACCTTAGCGAAATTATTTAACCACTTCTTGAAGGAGAAATCCTTCACAAGTCTGTGGAAGGTGTCGAACGTATGCTCGGTTTTCAAGCATGCGATCATCCTCCTTTCAGTATAGACCCATCAGCTTCCTCAGTATCATAAGGAAGCTTTTTGACGCTATGATCAACAAGAAGGTTGTTGATCACCTAAACAGGAACAACCACTTAAGCGACAATCAGTACTTGTTTCGATCGACCCGATCCACTGGTAATGCCAAATACAAATACATCTCATGGACTATAGAATTCGATATTTCAAAGGCCTTTGACAAGTTGTGGCATAAGTGAGTGCTGTAGAAGCTTTCTAATTATGGAATCACTGAAAAAAGTCTTCTCAACTATAAAGTAATTCCTAACGGGTAGGTCCCTGAAGGTAGCTGTTAACTGCCAGTCCTCCAGGCCCTAAAAATCAGGCGTCCCCAAGGGATCACTTCTCAGACCAAACGTCTTTTTACTTTACGTAAATGATCTATCTAAGAGTATACTCTGATCTTTTGTAACTAGGAAAGGAGGCTTGGGAAATATTTTGTGAATATCTATACTGATAATACAATGGTATATGGGTACACGTCCCAAACTCTAGATGACCAGAGATTGGTAGCTGATCTCTCCTCTGACCAACCTAAAATCTCAGTGGGTTAAAAGCTGTCTGGTTATATCCAATGCCTCGAAAACCAAACTAGTTCCATTCCATCACCGAAGATCGAACTCTGAACTATCACCAATTACGATGAACGGATGTTCCCTCGGGGAGGTCTACTGACTTGATAGCGTATATACCCAAAAGGAACACGTACATACGACCCATCGATAAATGGTCGGTCTCCTGTACCGCTCCAGCAAGTACCTGACTGCTGCTATTATCCTACTTTTTCGAGAGCAAAATCAGGCTGAAAATGGGGTACTGCTGTCATATGTGGAAAAGAGCTGCCCATCTTTACTTTCCAGTTTTGACAGAGTCTAAAAGCGTCTCTGCGTCCTTGTGGATGACAAATTATTTTCTACTCACAACCAATTTGTTACATAAAAAACGTCGCAAGCCTCACAGAGCACTATCGCTATTTCCCTGGAAAGTGCTCACACGAACGACATTCCTTAGTACTAGCCTTTATATTTTTATTTTTTTCCACAGTAGGTGTAGATAGGTTGCCCTATCGTCCGGCTAACACACCTCCTCGATCTTTTGAACAGGAGTAATGGTTTATTCCTTGTTTCCTGTTTATGATTGGGTTTCTTTTTCCTTGTAAAATCTACTTCAACTCTAACATTTTCTAAGATTAAATAGGTACACCTATAGTCGGGCTCACACTTCTCCCCTTATTTGGAACAGGAGTAGATGTTTATCCCTTGTTCCCTGTTAAAGATTGGATTTCCAGTTCCTTCTAATTTCTACTATATCTATACTTCTAACGTCTTCACATAAACTCTGAAATGTATACTATTATTGGGTTTCTGGTTCTCTCTAAATTATATTCTTTCTCTTTCACTTCCAGTAGCCACCCCACCTCTGAGTCTTCGTGGCATTATCGCCTTGTTTGAGGCGTTTAGATTTTGAAATCTTTTGAACAGGAGTAATGGTTTATTCCTCGTTTCCTGTTTAAGATTGGGTTTCTGTTTCCTTGTAAAATCTACTTCGACTCTATATTTCTAACATTTTCTAAGATTAAATAGGTACACCTATAGTCCGGCTCACACTTCTCCCCTTATTTGGAACAGGAGTAGAGGTTTATCCCTTGTTCCCTGTTAAAGATTGGATTTCCAGTTCCTTCTAAATTCTACTATATCTATACTTCTAACGTCTTCGCCTAAACTCTGAAATGTATACTATTATTGGGTTTCTGGTTCTCTCTAAATTATATTCTTTCTCTTTCACTTCCAGTATCCCCGCCCCCTCTGCGTCTTCATGGCATTATCGCCTTGTTTGAGGCGTTTTGATTTAAAAAAGAAAATAGCGAGATTTTTAACAAGAGGCAAAAAGAAAATCTATGACGCTTTTTGCCTTTTTGAAATGTTTAGTAAGACGGATGTAGCAAAATATTAATTTAATCAAATTTCGAAAGCTGAACACAATTTAAATAGTAAGAAATCGCCATAAATATATTCTAAACACAATTTGTACTTAACCAAATGGAGAGGAAATTGGAAGCCACTATGAGGTGGTTCTACAGAAAGATTTTGAGAATAACTTGGACAAGTTTAAGGAAAATGCAAACAAAAAGAATAGTTAGAGTCTGTGAGACAGTTGAAATTACTTGGACTCATAATGAGGAAAGACGACTTGGGAACTTTGAAACTCAATAAACGTGCTGGACGCAAGAGGAGCAGACAGAAACAAGGAGTAACTTACCTAACGAGTAAGTGGATAAGTAGATGGCAGAACAGGGCTTGGGAGGTATAGTAAGAAGGCAAACACAGTTTAGACGGATAAGAAGTAGTGGAGAGACATGAACGCTTATATTCTGAAGAGACAACGTACATAAAAGAAGATAAATAAATTTATTAGATTTATTTGAATTACTTTCAATTAAAAAAAAATAGGGTTCATTTGAAAATTTGTATTTTTGACTCATGAAACAAAATATAATGAAATTGCCATAGTGGGTGGCAGAAAAATACCCTTCGATAACAAATTTCTCTCTCTTCTTTCTCTTACTTTCTCTCTTTGTCTCTCTCTTTCTCACTATCACTATCTCTCATTCTCTCTCACTCTCTTGATTACTCTCTTTCGCTCTCTCTCTTTCACTCTCTTTCTCTCTCACGCTTTCATTCTCTCTCTTTCTTTTTTTCTATTCTCTCTCGTTCTCTCTCTCTCTCTTTCTCTTTCTGTCTATCACTATCTGCTTTTCTCTCTCTTTTTCCCTCTTTATTTCTCTCTCTCTCACACTCTCTAAGATATCCGGCGCCAGAATGTCTCATGTTGAAATACAGTGGCCAAAATGTCTATTGACAAATGTCCGATTCCGAAAACGTTCGTAAAAAGATAAGGTTACGTTAATCTTCCAGTTTGGAGAGGCCAGGCCTATTCTGAAAATTAGCTTTCGAAATCCTGACTTTTAAACTAGGATCGAAAAACGACATCTCTCGCCTGTAGAAAAAAAAATAATATGCAAATCCCTAAACGAATAGTCGGTCGCCTCTTTGTGAAATGACGCTCAGTCAGTTAATCTTATGGGACTTTACTACTGCAGTGTGATCGATCTCTACTGGGTGTGTCACAGTCGTAGCCTTGTGACTGACTAGCCTGAGCTTCGTAAATATTGATTTAAACCAGTCACTGGGCCCTTTCTATTTATTTTTTTAAAATACTAGTTAAGTATCTGACGCTTCGCTGGAGGCCAGATGATCAAATTTCAAATTGAAATTGTTTATCCATTTAAAATATTATATTTATTAGAAAATACGATCAGTTTAAAAAGAGGAGCCATAAAAATGATTTCAAAAGACCGCACATCTCCGCAAATACATTTTCCTGTTAACCAGGTGTTGTTGTCATACAGAAAGGGAAATTAGGCTACGCAAAGCAGATGTCCATTTCAGCTTCATCCAAAATGCGCAGATTTGCATGTGCGCATGGGTATTTTCATTGGTTTTCACATTTTTTTTTAAAATCCATTTATGACCAAAGTATTTCTGAAAAGTTCAATAAAATCTTATAATAATAATATTTTTAGGGGTTAATTTTTTTTTCCTTGTCTCCAACTTTATGATTTTATTGGTCAGCTTAGGGTATAAGTTTACTCTGTACAAGGTCCAAGAGCCACTCGCGAGAGAGGCTTACCGATAAAAAGCACAGTTTATGGGGATATGTGACGAAGATAGCGGTTGATCCTAGACTTGAACAGGATACGACTGTAGTAATCGGGGAAGCATCCTATTGGGAGTCGGTTCCACAGAGCAAGGGTTCATGGGAAGAAGCTGCTTAAGTGGAACTTATATCTCACCAATGGAATACGAAGTTAATGTACATAGCGTGGTGGATCTTTGCTGTGAATGTTAAAAATGGTGGAACTGAGGAATGTAAATCGTCTTTCCATGGAAACAGCGATCGAGCAGTGAGACATACAACTTTTCGTATGTGAGAAAGGGATTGCAGTGTGGGGGGAATAATCCCTCACTCACAAGGAGGCGGAGACGATTTTGGGCTCTATCCAGACTGGAAAGTGAAGACTGGGCAACTCCTGTCCATATATGGCAGAAGTATTCCATTTTCGGATTTTCGGGCTGATCTAGCTCTTGTAAAGATAACAGGTGAAGCCAGTGGTTTCGATATGTCTTATTTCTAATACAAAGTGTATGTATGTGCGTGTACTGGCGTATACATAAAATGATACAAGCACACAGACCTGGCTCGTACTACGCCCACCCCTAGGACCGGAGAGGGCAAGACTGATTGGGGACCCCGGGCAGTGCTTCGTGACTCAACATTTGCTTTTTTTCTGCCGACATTTATAGTGGGGTATAAATTGCTAAGGAGAGTCGCAGTGTGTAAGTTATAAATATGGACAAAACTGTAGCTAACGGAAGGTACACGTGTCGACACCCGATCAGTATCTTTCGTGGAGAGGGGTATGATGTTGAAAAACCCGAAACCTCTAATGAACCTCAGCTAGAAACATCACTGATGATGTGTACTGAAGCATCCAATAGATGTATTTTACGAAATACAAATTGAACGAAGCACAACTATTGAAGAATGAAAAAATGTTGTGGCCTTGTTAGAGCCAGAAATAAAGACACAAGAGAGGAATTGAGTTAAACAAATATATTAACAGAAACAGTAATACAAACTTGAGTGTTACAGCAAGAATATTCGGTCCGTCTAAAAGACAGTACCTGCTCTTATTTATAGCTGAGAGAGTCCATGGGTCCATGGGTAAATAATCATAACAAAAAAAAATGGCGGATTTTGATGTCATTCTTGGATCTTTGTTGGTTTTTTTTTTTTTAAATCTGTGAATTTTTTCAGCTCATGCTAAAAAAAACGCCATATAAATTTGACTAATTTTTATCCATGATGTTGAATGTGTTAAAATTATTCAAATTTCTAACAAGAAAAATCTCAAGTTGAAGCTAAAATTTGCCGCAAAACATTGTTTTGTGATGTCAGCGAACACTCGTTACCATTTTTGTGTTGCCAAAGAATACTCGTTGTCACTTTCGTAATGCTCGTTGTAGTAGAGACTTTGTAATCGCAGATACAACTATAGTAACGCCCTAATAGTACTTCCTCGATAATACTCGCTCGTAAAGTAACCACCGAATAGTAATTCGTATAGATAAATAGTATAGTGAATAGTGTAGAGAATAGCGGTCCTTATAGTAATAAAGGATAGACTAGAAATAACGTTCCGAATAGTAATAGAGGATAGAATAGAAAAAGCGATCCGAATAATAGAGACTAGTAATGGACTAGTAATAGTAATAATAGAGACTAGTAATGGGCTAGTAATGGTGATCAATTAGACGTCACGCAACTTCCTACTTATGCTTTTCTTCTATGGTTACGTGCTCTATTTAATTCAATAATGGGATTGCCTGTGTTTGCTCACTGGCGATCTATGTTCAAACTCAAGTGTCGGTAGCGACACTTTATTCCTATATAACACATTGTTAATTTATTTAAAATGAAACAATCTATTATGACATGTCTCTAAATTGTATTTAGATCCACTGTATTTTTTTCAAATTTTCTCGTTGAATTGTTCACCTATATTGTATATGATCCATTATTGTACACAATTAAGTTACAATAAAATTTTTATTTTATGTGAATACGACCTTATAACAATTGAGATGTAGTAGAGTTGCGGGATCTCCGTATCATAGATTTTGTTTAGAGGGCTATGAGAAGCTTACACCGACTTTGCAAGCGCATGTAATTCATTCAGAAGAGTTATACGCAAAATCAAACACAGACAATGTAAAAGGAAAAGAGAATAAGCCCTTTTATTAAATAAGTTACTACTGTATTGTAATCGATCTTCAAAGTGTGCCCTAGATTCGTTGCGTCGTGCCAGACTACGCTGAGCTTAGTAGATATATATTTAAGCTAGCGAATGAGACCTTTGTATTTTTTTTATAAATATTTTATACGTCTCTTATAATTCATATCTCGTAACCTATTCTTTTCGTTTCTACGACACCTCTTCCATTTTTTTTTTTTTTTTTTGTAACTTTTTTTATGTCTTCGTCTTCCATTGGTGTTCCTATGTTGCCTTAATTCTTAACTTTCTTGCTTTCTGCGATTTCAATTTAACTATTTTTCCTTTCTATTTCTTTGCTTTTTTTTTTCGTTCTCTAATCTTTCTTACTCTTTGTTTTCATTTTCATTTTTATCATTTCCCACTATCAATACCTCTTCCTCTTCTTTTTTTTTGGGGGGTGGGGGGTCTCTTTCTTTTCCTTCCTGTCTATATTCCTTACTATTTGCTGAATATCGGCTGCGCTAACGGAGCGACTGATGAGTGTCGGTTATTTGAGACAGCGTTTTGGCGAAAGTGCATCAGGAGTGTTGTAAAACATGTTTTATGGTGATACAGTCCCCCGTTTATGTCCTGGTCAATAAATAGTCGTTGAGAGCTTTGGTAATGACTCCCCGGTGGTCAGCGCTTCTCAGTGACCAATGGAGAGCCAAAGGAGAGCAGAGATGGACAGAGGGACAGTCAAAAACTACACATCAGATAGAGAGAAGGAGTAAAAAAAACATGTACGCCACAGATCAGTACAAACATAGATAAACATAAAAAAATATCACGCACACACACACACACACACATATATATATATATACACACACACATATATATATTTATATATATATATATAAATATATATATATATATATATATATATATATATATATATATATATATATATATATATAAATATAAAGAAAGAACAGTAAGATATTACAAAATTAGATTCGGACCTTCCATTTGTGAAACATGATTAGAACTGTGTAGCTGAAAAACCATATTTTAAATCAATTTATTTATAATATATATATATATATATATATATATATATATATATATATATATATATATATATATATATATATATATAAAATAATTCTTAAAAATCTTCAGTTATTATAATGCTGTCGCGAGACAGCATTATAATCTTTACTTGTCTGTATCTTTTCTTTTTATGTGCCATGTCCTTTCAGGACGTAGGCGCTCATGGCTCTCCACCTCCTTCTATCCCTTGCAGCTCTCAACAAGTTCCTTCCCCTTGCTTCCTCCCCCAGACCACGTTCTGATATCC
Organism: Acanthosepion pharaonis; assembly: GCA_903632075.3. Classification (NCBI taxonomy): domain Eukaryota; kingdom Metazoa; phylum Mollusca; class Cephalopoda; order Sepiida; family Sepiidae; genus Acanthosepion; species Acanthosepion pharaonis. The sequence continues at coordinate 2,541,826 of CAHIKZ030000846.1, forward strand.
ATTTGCATAAGTCCGTCAGGTATGTCACGCGTTGTTTTCCCTTGTCTCTCTTTTCCTCTATTCGACATTATGTGTCCCAGAAAATTTGCACAACCTCTCTACGATCTCATCGTTGCTCCCACGCTGGGCTGTATAGAAAAGTGAAAAACTGAATGTTTAGTCATCGAATTTTAGAACCGCTTAAAAATATATATATATACTCTCTCAATAAAGCACTTATCTGACCCTGATCAGTGTTAACGTCACGAAACCTCTATTTTACTAGTACTTGTATTAGATACTATTGTACATCTAACACAAGGCTCATAAATTAACTCATGATAGGGGCGTAATGAATGAGATTTGGTATAGTGAGACAGCCACACTCCAAGTCTTACATATATATATATATATATATATATATATATATATATATATATATATATATATATATATATAAACCGCTGGTGTAATCACCGGAAAGCACCGTCGGAATTTTATACTTCATTGTACTATCGAAAGACTCCCCACCGGAAACTGTTGCAGGTTGAGATCTCACTCAGAAAATGGGAATACAGGAGACCCGATCTGTCTATATTTCTGAGATGATGTATTATGTACACTATTTACATTATTCGGACTACTGTCCTCATCTTTGTTGCCATATTTATCACAACGTTTCGGACGTTGTACGCTTCGGCCTTCTTCAACGAAATAAAGGGTTCCGTTCGACATTCCAACCACCTGAAGAAGGCCGGAGCGTACAACGTTCGAAACGTTGTGATAAATAAATATGGCGACAAAGATGAGGACAATAGTCCGAATAATGTAAATCGGAGACCCGATATTATGTTCGCTGCCCATCGGACAGGAAACTCTTGACGAGGAGACAAATACTTCAGATTTGGGAAGAAATTAACGCTATATTACCCGAAGTGAAACCATGACCTGTACAAATGAATCAAGGCAGCAGAACTTCTCATTGTGCCAAAAACATTACCCGAAATTGGAGGCCTAGGCATCGATATAAGCTCACTCGATTGGGAGGACTAAAGGACTCACTAGGAGAGGCAATCTCCATTAAACTTGTTTCGACTTATGCCGTTTGCATCGTACATAAGACGGCGTGTGTCAGTTCTTAGTTATACGCCATATTGCATTGTTGTGCATTCGTTCTCTTTCGCTTGTGTTGTGTTTGTGGAAACGTGTTGCCCTTCATTATGGCTCTTCAGTATAATGTACCCTCTTCTGATGGCGGTGCTGTAGGCGATCTGGGATTGCAAAGGAAATATTTGTCGCAGACTCGAACATCGGAGGGGCAGAAAGAAATGCCGAAAACTCGATTCGCAGGTGCTATCTCACAAATCACAATGCACGGAACCAGTCAGAAAAATAAATCGCTTTCCCAACAAACGCGGTAGCCAAAAAATCCTATAAAGTCGCTATAAAAGTATTTTGAGATTACAAAAATTGAGCGTCCTCAAAATACTTTTATAGCGACTCCTCCGATTCGATTGACTTGTTTCTAAATATTCCGTTTTCAGCATGTCATGCGAAATACGAGCCCTTTTTTTTTTTGGTAAGTAATTTCGCCACATTTTCCGTCGTAGGATACACGCGACACGCTGTCGTTTGGTTTGACGAGGTAAGTCGCCGTTTTCTTCGCTATAGGTGCTTCGAAGAAAAGGAAAGCCATCACCACGGAAGTGAAATTACACATTATTAAATGCTCTGAAAAGTGAGAAACAGCGACGAACATGACAGGATGTTTGTCTTAAGTCGTTCGACTGTCGATTAAAACTTGTACATATGTGTATGTATATTAAGTTTCCCTGCAAATGATAAAGGCATTTTCTTGTTAAACTATAAGGTGATGAATTCTCGATAAAAACAAAAAAAAAGAAGGAAAAAAAACGTTTGTTTTTCTTCCTTCCTTAGATTTGTTACAGGTTCTGAATACTGCAAGAGAGAGAAGTTCATATGACCGACAGTCAATGACATCACTGGCAATAAATATACAAGCAGTTTAAAACAATTTCATTTAATTATTTAATATTTTATGGCCTCCATTTAGTCTAATTATGTTAAGATATGTCATAGAAATGCGTTATGTCAGAAATTATGACTTTACTATTGTATAGATGAATGATGTAAGTGCTTATTCACGGAAAATCGCGGTTATGTTCCGACTTACACGGAAAACCACGTTAAAACGCATCGTAGGCACGGAACACTGATATAATCCTCTCTCTATCTCTCTCTCTCTCTCTCTCTCTCTCTCTATATATATATATATATATATATATATATATATATAGAGAGAGAGAGAGAGAGAGATGGAAAATTTAAAAAAATATAATTGTTCCAACGAGAGAAAAATGTATGAAACCTTTTTGGTTATAATGGGGTTTTGTTTTAGCGCATTTATTATATTTTTTCTTCATATTTTTGTACTGCATGAATTTTGAATCAGAATCAAACACAGATTCTTCATTTAACCTGTGTTGTTTATCGCAAGTCGGGCAAGATTGCAGATTGAAACCGCTAGACACAACTTCATCTGTTCTCTCTTGCTGGCACTCAACTCATATACCTACCAACCAGTGGGTTGGCTGCTTTTTTATATATATATATATATATATATATATATATATATATATATATATATATATATATATATATATATATATATATATATAAGGCATGGTGGAGTAGTGGATCGGACTGAGGCTCAAGTCGAATCCATTAAATTCACTTACGTAATAATACCCTTGGTATAAATCCTCTTCTTTACCTTCAACTATGGGTAATTAGCAGGACAGATTGGGTTCTATAGCCTTGGATGGCAACTCGTATAGGAGAAGGACAGTTCTGAATTCAAAACCTGCGAAAGGTTGTATGGGTACCTTGTGGCACATATTGTACCAGGTCTTTGTATTTGGCCCGTCAAAAAGTGTGGTTAAAATGCATTTTTTTATATATATATATATATATATATATATATATATATATATATATATATATATATATATATATATATGACATTTTATATTATACATTCTTTTTATAGATACAAATATTTAAGTAAATGCTCTGTTTATAATAAAGAGTATTAACAACATTTACCTGCCTGAATATCCGAGAAATTTTCATAAAATATATGCGTCCTCCGACAGGAATCGACCCTGTATCCTATACGGAACGGTTATATAGCCTGACGTGCTTCCACTGATTGAGCCACAGAGGAGCGTTTCAGTTAGCAAAGTCGATTTTACTATTTTTAAACTACAATTCTCTCATACATTCATATAGAAACAATAAAATCAACCTTATTCACCGAGACGCTCCTCTGTGGCTCAAGCGGTAAAAGCCCGTCGAGATGTATGACATTTCCGTATAGGGTACACGTTCGATTCCTGTCGGAGGGCGCATATTTTCTATGAAAAATTCTCAGACATTCATGCCGGTAAATGTTGTTAATACTGTTTATTATAAACATTGCATTTACTTAAATATTTGTATCTATAAAAAGAACGTATAAACATAAAAAATGTCTTAAAATAATTGTCGGATTTTGTCCATTTTCATAATATTTATATATATATATATGTAATATTATTTTCATATATATATACAAAGAATTACTTAACTGTAATTTTCCCCGTCTCCGAAGTTTCGTAGTAATATGTCCACTTAACAAGTGGTTGATCCATATATTAAATATTTACAATTATAATGAATATCCGTATTTTTTTTCCAATTTTCATATTTGCGTCTTTAATTACGGATATTCATTACAATTAGAAATATTTAATACACGGATTAACACCTTGAAAAGTGGACATATTTTCACGAACATTCGGAGTCGGGGAAAATTACTGTTAAGTAATTCTTTTACCTTACGGGACAAATCTGCCTCGTCTGTCATATATCGAAAGATACATGATCGCCTAAGTGTATCACGCTTGACAGATAACTGACTGACTGGCATAAAAAATAATATAATGTTGCCTTCACTTGAATTTCATTCAGCTACTGATGTCATAAATATTTCTAAACAGCATCATTCAAACTTTCTTAAAACAAAGAAAATTCTATTGTCAGATTTAAACATAGTTGCCGTACATTTTCAGCCTTTATTTATTGAATAATACAATTTATCCTGAAAAGCTAATTGTATTCAAAGGTAATTTGCAACCATCTTAAAGTTTTCAATTCCATGCAATTGAAGTATTTATTTTTAATTATTTTCTAACATTGCTATCAACATAAATAATAAAGTAAATTAAATCAAAGAAAGCGTTATCATCGTTAGTAGAGTAAAAAGTTATTGCCTCTAAAAAGGAGTCACGTTTTTCATGAGTTAATTTAATTTTCTTGAATTATTTCCTATTTGATCTTCCGTACAAAAAACATCATCTAATAGTTGTAAAAAGAAAAATGTAAAATTCTTTTAAAAATAGTTCTCTCACGAAAATGGCATTAAACTTTACATTTTTTCGATTCTTCAAACGCATCCTTATTAAATAAATATAAACAAAATCAAACTCTTTTGCCATCAAGAAATAGAAGAATTTCAAAATTGCACTGAAAAATTACAAGTAAATTTTTCAAAAATAAATATTGGAGATTTTTTTCCTGAAAGAAAATAATGCGTTTTATTAAATTACGCAAGCACCAACTCTCCACAAAAAATATTTTTCGAGTTTTTATCGAATTATTTTTGTAAGGTTTCGGGACAAATTTTCAAGATGTTCACGGTCGATATTACATATTTTTTTTTCAAACTGAAATAACATCTTCAGGGATTTTTTCTTTATAAAACTACAAAAAAATATGTGTGTGAGTGTGTGTTTTCTTGGCATAGAAATATATTTACCCATCCGGTCTCGTTAGATGATTTTCTCGATAAACTATACTTCACGCGCACACACACACACGTGTGTGTGTGTGTATATTATATATATATATATATATATATATATATATATATATATATATATATATATATTTGTAATTATGTACGGGCGCATATTCCCGTAGACTATTTTTTTTGCCACTAATTATAATTTGTTTCCATTTCCATGGATTGCAGTATTTTGACGTTCTCCAGTGACCCTCACTCAAATCTAATCTCTGAAATCTTACGACACCTTTTTCCCTCTCCTGCTGACCTCACTTTCATTCTTCTTTTAAATTTTCTTTTTCTATTTTCGGTATTATTCTTTCTTTTATTTTCTTTCTTTTTGCGCTTTTACTGTTCTTTTCATTTTTCTTCCGTTTTTTCTTCCTTTTTCTTAAATTGTCTTTTCATCTTTCATCTTTTTTTTTATTTCTTTCTTTTTCCATTGTCTTTATTTTTTTGTTATTTTCTTTATTTTTCTTTCTCTTGCTTTCTTTCTTTTTTCTTTTGTTCTTTTTTTCTACGGTTTTTTTCTTTCTTTTTCTTAAATTTCGCAGAAATCTTACGATACCTCTTTCACTTTCCTGCTGATCTAATTTCCATTCTTTCTTTCTTTTTTATTTTTTCTATATCCCTTGTTCTTTCTTTTCTCTTTTTCTTTTTTCTTTTCTTTTTGTTTCTTTTTCTATCTTTTTTCTTTCTTTTTCTTAAATTTTCTTTTTTTTTTCTTTCTTTTCTTTTTCTCTACTCTTGTGACAATTTTTAGATTCTCCCGTCGGCTTAATTTTTCTTT
>CAHIKZ030000846.1:2552500-2562500 GCA_903632075.3 Acanthosepion pharaonis
TAAACTTTAATCTGCAAAAATTTAAATGCAATGTCAATCGCTATCTACTCTCCTCCTGATTACTGTCTTCTCTTCCCGCTCATTATTAATGTTTCTGTTGCTAATTCTTCCACACCCTGTAACCCCTTGTGTCTTAGTGGCTTTAGTGCCTAGCATCAGGTGATCCCGATTAAAAAACTAACCAAAAAACACCTGCACAAAACACTCACGCTCAAATTTCAAAGTAAGATAACACCTTAGTTTGTACTTTTCCTTATTCCATTGTCGATGCTTTTAACACTCTTAAAATGTTGCTGTTGTTTTTTTTTATTTTAATTAATGCTAAAATGTTTTCTGCCATTTATTGTGACAATTATTCAAGGTGATTTTTAACCGTAACGTTGTGCTACGTACAAAGGTGTTCAGTCAAGATTCTTTTTATTCTTCCCAGACCATGTCTTCAAGGGTGTAGCCGTACGCATCAGGCTGGTACATTTGCGGGTTGGGTAACGCAAAGCTGGAGTTTTTGAATTCAGAGTTGCCACCTAAGGCTACAGGATACACGAGAAGAGATCGATTCATACCTTACCGAGGGTAAATGGTGATTTTCTATGTGTAGCTTAGATGCGGCACAAGTAAAGCGCACCCAGTGAGTATCAAACTCACTATTCAATCGTAATTGATCGAGAGATGCAAACTTGCTAACCAATGACACTACGTCGAAATGGTCAAAAATTATTTTCTAAAAGTATCTTAGATGCGGCACAAAGCCAAATGTGTGAAGCACTGAGTGAAGATCGAACTCACAACACAATTGTAACTAATCTAGCGAGAGAGAGGGAGAGAAGCATATATAAAATATATATATATATATATATATATATATATATATAAACAAATATATGTATAATAAAATATATTAAACAAATATATATATAAACATATATATATATATATATATATATATAATAAAATATATTAAAGAATAACTACAAATAACTATATATATATATATATATATATATATATATATATATACGCGTTGTTCGTTTTTGATTTTGTCAACTGCACAGTATAGTAGCGTCCGTTGGGCAACGTCTATGAGAAAAGGAGCCTCGTGATGCAATAAACCTCTACCCCTGTTTAAAAGACTGGGGAGGAGTGTGAACTGGACGATAGCCGAACCTATCTACTCATATTGATACTCATTATTCATTATTCATAAATCAATTATTTGCTGTCGATTATTATAATATTATATACCGTACCTATGAACACTAATAGGTATGTCACAATCCTCTTAAATACGATGGACACTATTGTAAGTGGGGGTATTATGGTGTCTAAATAGTCCACCACAAGAAGTGGTTTACCTACTTCACACCGCTGGCGAGTATTTTATTTTGTTGATGTTATAAAAATAACCATTTCACTTTCAACCTCCGTTTTGGTTATTCTTCATATAGTAACCATTCCTAGGTTACAACAATAATGAGGAAAATTAGATAGATAGATAGATAGATAGATAGATAGATAGATAGATAGAAAATTGTTATATACCGTACCTATAAACACTAATGGTTATGTCCCAATCCTCGTAAATATATACGACACTAAGTAGTCCATCACTAGCAGTGGTTTACCTACTTCACGCCGCTAGCGAGTATTGTATTTTGTTGAAGTTATAAAAATTACCATTTCATTTCAAACCTCCGTTTTGGTTATTCCAATTAAATATACTAAAATTAAATACGATATAATGATAACATAAAAATAAAATGGAAAAATGAAAATAAAAATAAAAAGTAAGTGAGAGATAATGGGAAAAAGGTGAACACAACAGAAAGGAATTAAGGAAAACAAGGAAAACGACGTAAAGAAAGACGAAAAAGAGAAATGAGAAACAGGAAGTAAGAACAAAAGGGAAAACACTTAAAAAAGAAAGAAGAAAAAAACAAAAGAAAAGGGGGAAATAAATAGAGTGATAAAGCATAACGAGAAGAAATAATTCGGAAAAAAGCAGAAGAAAAAAAGAAAGAAAGAAAATAGACAAAAAAGATGATTGATTTTTACGGTGGGTTATTTAAAGCCGAAACTTATTTCGGATTGTAGGAGGTTGCTTTCAGCAACCGGTGTTCCCAAGCGGTACCCCGTAGAAGGACTAACCGGGTACGACGTTGCCTACGTTCTGTGAGCGGTCGGGAACTGGTATTTTCAGCGTGATCTGACCGTAGACCCGGATTTGAAAGAAAATACAAAAAGGAAAGAACACAGTTATAAAGAAAGAAAGAAAGAAAAAAGAAAGAAAGAAAGAAAGAAGGAAAGAAAGAAAGAATATATAAGGAATTCCGCAATGTAGAGAAAAAGAAAAAGCAAAGAAAAACAGAAGAAAAGAAAGAAAGAAAGAAAGAAAGAAAGAAAGCATACACCAGGAATAAATGAATAAATAAATGGAAGAAGAAAGTAAAGAAATGAAAAGATGAAAAGAAAGAAAATAATGAAGGATGGAAAACTAGAAAAAAACTCAAGAAATCATGTAAAGAAGGAAAAGAAAGAAAGAACGAACGAAGGAACGAAAGAAAGAAAGAAAGAAAGAAAGAAAGAAAGAAAAGAAAGAAAGAAAGAAAGGAAGAAAGTGAGGAAAAAATTAATAACTAAGTAAAAGAAAAATTAAGCAACGAAAGAAAAGGATGAAGAAAATAAAATAATTAAGAAATGCGAAAGGAAAGATACAAAGAAATAAAGACTAAAAAAGAAGGAAAATAAACTAAAGAAACAAACAAAAAACACAAATAAAATGTAAAAAGACGTAAAAGGAAGTCATAAAAAGAAAGAAAGTATGGATGAAAAGCCAAGAAACCGTGTAAGAAAGAAAGAAGAATGATTTAAAGAAAGAAAAACTGAGAACAGAAAGAAAGTAGGAAATAACGGAGGTTAAAAAGAAAGAAGGAAATAAATGAGAAAAGAAAGAAAGAAAGAAAGAAAGAAAAAAAGAATCCGACTGAAAGGACTGAAAAGAAAAATTAGCAAAAAAATAAGGAAATGAAAAACAAAAAAAAAAAATTGAAACAAAAAAACTGAATGACAAATCTCAAGAGAACGAGAAAGTGAGAAAAGAAAAACTGAAAAGAAAAACGGAAGAATAAATAAGGAAGGAAAATAAAACGAAAGAAAAGAAGAAGCAGAGAGAAGTAGGGAAAGAGAAAAAAAAAGATAGACAAAAAGAAATATAAAAGAAAAAAATAACAATGACGTAATAAATTGTGCAAGTTCGTGAAAGCGAAAAGAAAATCAATAAAGTCAAGATTATTACCAAAAATATTATCTACTCCTAATCGAATGAAAGAAAATGTTATTGTTGGGGCTGAAAAGAAAACAGAAAGACAACAAAGACTGACGGCAAATGGGAAGGGGCATCTAGACCTGAGATTAAAGAATAGAAATTAAGTAGACAAAGTACAATTGACTTGAATGAAAAAGAACAGATAAGCTATCTGTTTTTTTCTATATCATCGATATGTCCATTAACTTGAATATTATCTGTTATTCTCTTTTTCTCTCTCTCTTTCTCTCTTTGTCAAACGGTTCTTTTCTCTCTCTCTTTTCCCACCTCTCTCTCTATGCCTTACTATATTTCTTTCATTACATCGTTTATAAAAATGAACACCTAGACATTCAGCAAAAGGTTTCTGATACTAATGTCGCGTATCATCATATTAGCAAATTTTAGCTAGATCAAGATAACGCCCAAAAAGCGTATCAACATCTCCCTCTTCAAAACTTATACACTGATATCTTCAAACATGTCGCGAGAGCTTGGCGAAACAAATAACACTGCAGAAACAAAAAAAAAAAATGGGGGGAGAAGTGAAATATTTAACAGCCGGGCGAATTTAACGACCTTTTACATTTAGCAACGGTTCACTTAGAGGTCAGGCACGTCCATTGGCCGTTGCTCAAGTGACAGAGGCGTTGATCATGACAAGCGTGCTTACAAGGGAACATAACGCATTGGGTCGTTGTTTCAAATTTCTTTTTTGTGGTCATCATTAAAAGGGTTCGCCGTCTTTTGTGCATTATTTGAAATCTCTTTTTTTTTTTTGTCTTTTCTTTTCTATTTTTTTAATTACTGCTTGAATAATGGAGTCGACTGACCGGCCACAAGATTGCTCGTCTATTTGCCCGTCGAACTGACTGTCTGTTTATCTATTTGCACGATGGCCAATTAAAATCTTTTGTTTTAAAGATTTGGATGATTTCTTTTCGCTACAATTTTTTTACTTCCTATTTTCATTTGCTTTCCCTTGTCTTTCCTTTCTTTTTTTTTTTCTTTCGCCATTTTTCTTTTTATTTGAATTTCAGGCTTTTCTTTCTTTGCTTCTATCTTGGAATCTATGTTCTTATTTTTATTTTTTGCGAAGAAATTTCTTTTTTTTTTTTTTTTGTCTTGGTTCCGACTCGTCATTTCGTTTCGTTCTGTTTCATTTCTTTTCATTTTTTACATTTTCGTTAAATTATACTTATCCCATCTTTTACTTTCTTTATTGATTTAAAAGGTTTTTTTTTTCTTTTCTGTCAATGTTCTACCTTTCATTTTTGTTTATCTTTTTTTCTTTCGTAACATTTTCTCTTGGTACTCCTACTTCTTTCTTTCGTTTCGTTACAGTTTTTGTTTTTAACATCTACTTTTCTCATCTTGCCCTTCTTTCTTTCTTTCTTTCTTTCTTTCTTTCTTTGTATTTTAATGACATTTCTCTGGCGTTTCTTTCTTTCCTTCCAAGAGTTTTATCTTTTGTTTTACTCATAGCTTCCTATATATTATAATAATAATATTAGGTTGGTGCAAAAATAATGACGTAATAATGTCGTTTTTTGACGTATTTTTTAACGTCAAAAACGACATTATTACGTCATTATTTTTGCACCAACCTAATAATAATAATTATATATATATATATGAAGAAATATACTCTTAAGGTGTGCTATATTCATGGGATAAAGTACTCAATATCAGAGATAGAGCGTATGTAAAATATAAATATGAAAGTGAACATTGAAGTCATCACTAAGAGGCGACAAACTGTTTCGGCCTGACGATTGCATTTAGCATGAAACAGTCTGTCGCCTCTGTGTGTTAACTTCAATGCTCACTTTATATATATATATATATATATATATACAGTGTAACCCGGATATAAGAGACCCGGATATAAGAGAAACCCGGATATAAGAGAGATTTTCTCTGGTCCCAAATTAGAGCCTGTGTTAATGTATATATAATAGACCAAACCTGGATATAAGAGAAACCCGAATATAAGAGACTTCTTCTCTGGTCCCGACAACTCTCTTATATCCGGGTTACACTGTATATGTTAAACACTCTCTTTCCTAACTTCTTTGTCTTGTTTCTTCTGTCTTTCCTTTTTGCTTCGCTTCATTTCATTTCTCTCTTTCTCTTTAGCTGAATTATACTTATTTCCTCTTTCTTGATTAAAGAGGTTTCATTTTTTTCCTTTCTGAAGGACTCTTTCTTTTTTCTTTTGTTTACAGTTTTCTTTTGTAAGATTTTTCTTTTCTTTTCTTTCTTTTCTTTCTTTTCTTTCTTTCTTTCATATTTTTAAATACTTTTCTTCTTCATTTTCTTCCTTCGTTTTCCTTGGTTTTTAATTCTTTCCTATGTATAACCTTTTTTAGCGATCTTTTTCATTTAAATGATTTTTTCTATTCTTTTCTTCCATGTCTTTTCTTCGTTTATTTCTGTCGTTCTTTCTTTCTTTCTATTCTGTTTTTCGTTTTTGTTTTTATTTTAAGTCTTTCGGCCTTCATTACTTTTGTTTTATCACTCCTTTTTATTGTCCTTTCTTTCTTATGATGCTTTCCTTTTTCTTCTCGTTCTTTTCTCTTTTCCTCTGGTTTTTTTATTTCTTTCTATTTGATTATTTTTACTCCTTTCTTTCTTTTCCATTTTTTATACTTTTGTATTCCTTCTATTTTTTTTAAACTCTTACAGTCACTCTCCTATTATATTTATTGATTTTCTTATTATTTTCCCTTTCTATTTTTTCTTTTCTTTCTTTCTGTAAACTCATAATTTCTTCTTCCTCTTCTCTTTCCGATTTTCTTCTCTTCTTTTTGAATTTCTTGTTCTTTTTCATTTGTCCTTTCTCTTTTCTGTTTTTTTTTTTAATTTTCTTCTCATACATTCTCTTACTTCTTACTTTAGTATTGTTTTAGTCTACTATTCTTTATTTTCTTACTTTTTCTTTTTTTCCTTCTTTCTTTAGACTCCGTATTTCTTCCTCCATTTATTTACTCATTTATTCCTGGTGTATGCTTTCTTTCTTTCTTTCTTTCTTTCTTTCTTTAATCCTTTCCTTTGCATTTCATTCTGTTTTTCTTTGCTTTTTCTTTTTCTCTACATGGCAGATTTCCTTATATTTCTTTCTTTCTTCCTTCCTGTCGTTCTTCCTTTCTTTCTTTCTTTCTTTCTTTCTTTCTTTCGTTCTTTAATCCTTTCCTTTGCCTTTCTTTCTTTTTTGCCTTTTCTCTACATTACGGATTTCCTTATATTTCTTTCTTTCTTCTTTCCTGTCTTTCTTTCTTTCTTTCTTTCTTTCTTTCTTTCTTCCTTTCTTTCTTTCTTTCTTTCGTTCGTCCTTTCTTTCGTTCTTTCGTTTGTTCTTTCTTTCTTTATTTATTTCGTTTTTTCTTTCGTTCTTTATTTCGTTCTTTCACTCTTTCTTTCGTTCTTTCTTTCTTTCGTTCTTTCTTTCTTTTTTTAATCCATTCCTTTGTATTTCTCTCTGTTTTTCTTTGCTTTTTCCTTTTCTCTAAATTGCGGATTTTCTCATATTTCTTTCTTCCTTCCTGTCTTTTTTTCTTTCTTTTCGTTCGTTCGTTCGTCCTTTCTTTCGTTCTTTCGTTTGTTCTTTCTTTCGTTCTTTAGTTCTTTCTTTCTTTCTTTCTTTCTTTCTTTCTTTCTTTCTTTCTTTCTGTCTGTCTTCTCTTCTCTATTTTTTGTATCCCCTCCTTTCTTTATTTTCTTCCTAATTTCATTTTCTCTTTTTTCTTCCTTTCTTTGGCCTCTTTGGTCTCTTTGACAATATATTTGCTTTCTTTTTTCTATTAACTTTACATTATTTAACTTTTCTTTCTACTATTTTTGTTTTTTCTTTCATTTCTTTCGTTATTTTTTCTCTTTCTTTTTTCTCCTTTTTTTCTCTCCCCGTCCTTTTTTTTATTCCATTACTTTCTGTCTCTTTTCTTCATTTTTTTTTTTTTTTTTTAAATCCCGTCCATTTTTCAACCTTATTCTCACTTCCACGGTATATCCGCTTCACTTTACTGAATTCTTTGATTGATTTTATGACTTTATTGAACCAGTTTTTGTTTTGCTTCTTTTCTTCTTCTTCTTCTTTGCAAGCGTCTTCCTACTCGTTTTATTATGATTAAACAGCATGTTGCAATTTCTGTGTGCCTCATGATAATTTCAACTTGAATTTCATAGTTTAATTAAGAAGCCAACAATGACAAGGGGGATTCAACCATCAACAACAAACAAAAAAGAGAAGAATAAAAAATCATGTTAGTAATAATAAAAAAGCAATAAAACTTTAAAGAAAAGTAAATGAGAAGAAAAAAAAAATGGCGATACCAGATAAGACAATCAATCATATTAGGTAACGGAAAAAGTTCGTTCGGTTTATTAAGAAAAATAAATTCCCCTATTTTTCTGTTCATCATTCACTTTATTAAACACCATATTTACTGTTTGTCACACTGTCTTCAGCTATGATTAAGACCACCTGATAATTTAATCCACACAGAACGTTTTATTGTTTCGAGCAAAGAATTGTTTAATGTCTTCCTTTTTTATCCTTCCAGAGGATTAAATATTTTCTTTAAAACCCATATCATTCTGCCGTCAGTGTAAAATTACATCTTTACCTTTTCAGCTATTTCGGCCATTTTCTTTCTTTCTTTCTTTCTTTCTTTCTTTCTTTCTTTCTTTCTTTGTTCCGTGTCCCTTCAGAACGTTGGTGATCATGGCTCTCCACAATTTCCTATCCTTTGTAGCTCGTAATAAATTTTCTTTCTTTGTTTCCTCTCCTAAACCTTGTCCCGTCATCCATTTACTCAAACTCACCAGGTAGAGGATACATTGTTTTCCTTTGTCTCTCTTGCCTTCAATCTGTCCTGTAAGTATTAGTTTTTCCAAGCCCTCCTTCCTCATTATTTTTCCGAGAAATTTCAGCTGTTTTTTTTTTCCTGTTGTTAAGAATAAATGTCCTGTCTGTTTCACTTTTCTCGAAAACTATGTCTTGTCCATATTTTCGGTCCATAGCATTCTCAGCATCCTTCTGTAGAATTATATTTCTGCTGCTTCAAGTCTCTTCTTCACATGTCATGAGATTGTCCATTATTTACTGCCAATGAAATGTTCGTATTCGTAGGAATTTCTTGATTTCAGATGTAAACTTTTGAAAATATTTCAGTTAAATTTACAATTGTAGTTTAGATTTATTTTCAAAATGGTGTTATGCAGATTAATGATAATGTGAAAATGAAATAATCAACCCAAACCAGTTTTGATAATACAACATTTCCAAACCAAACTGTAGAAGATATTAATGGTTTATTAAAAGACATAGCAACACTTTTGGAGGTCAATTAATAATGGCGTATATAAGTCTTATTGGACAAGAGCTAAGAGAAGAAAAAGAAAAAAAGATGATTCGTCATTAGACAATAGTAGATTCTTCTTCTTCTTCTTCTTCTTCTTCTTCTTCTTCTTTGTCTTTATTTTCTTCATTCTTCTCCTTCTTCGTTTACTACTTTTCATCTTTTTCTTCTTCATCTTTCTTCAAGGTTCTTTCCTCCTTCTTTCTTCTTCCTTCTTTTTCTTTATCTTTCTTCTTTCTTCTTCTTCTTCCTTCTTTTTCTTCTTCTTTCCTCTTTCTTCTTTTTTTTCTTCTTCTTCTTCTTCTTCTTCGTCTTTTTCATTTTCTTTTGCTTCTTCTTCTTCCTTCTTCTTCTTCTTCTTCTTCGTCTTTTTCATTTTCCTTTGCTTCTTCTTCTTCTTTTTCTCCTCCTCCTCCTCCTTCTTCTTCTTCTTTCTTTTTTTCTTTGTCTTTCTCCTTTCTTCTTCTTCCTCCTTTTTCTTCTTTGATCTTTATTCCTTTTCTTCTTCTTCTTCGACTTTTTCATATTCTTTCTTCTTTTGTTTCTTCTTCTTCTTCTCCTCCTCCTCTTCCTTCTTCTTCTTCTTCTTCTTCTTCTTCTTCTTCTTCTTCTTCTACGTACCGCGTTCCTTCAAGACATAGGCGATCCGAAACTTCCTATCTTTTGAGGACTTTAGTAGTTTTTATTACATTTGTTAAGGCTCTCGCCACTAGTTCCACTATCCCCTCATACAAGTTCGTCTGTTAAATATCCTCCCGCGTCTTCTCCTATCTATATTGCCCTCAATATTTCCTGTGAAGATTAAGTTTTCCAAGCCCTCCTTCCAGATTATGTGTCTAAGTAATAATTCCTGATTCTGATTAAAAGTGTTATTTCTGATGCCATTTCCTTTTTACTCGCTCCGTCTGTGGAATTCTCAGTATCCTTCTGTAGAACCATATTTCTGTTACCCTCAGATTTCTCATCATGCGCGGGGTGGGGATTGTTTCAGCCATCCCTGCCATATAAGAGAATGGATTGGACGTAAAGTTACTTAAAAGGTTCGTGAGATTTATAAAGGAAAATTAATCCTCCATTATTTTTATCAACATTCATTTTATTAAACGACATAGTTACTCATTGTTCTTTTACTAGCATATATATATATATATATATATATATATATATATATTACATGAATCTTTCATACAAAAAACAGATATAGAAGTCAATGATATAAATGGCGAGAATACATCTTCGCAAACAAATTTAATAAATTACATTAACCCCGAACCTGTATTTATTAAATTTGTTTGCGAAGATGTATTCTCGCAATTTATATCATTAACTTCTGTATCTG
>CAHIKZ030000846.1:2565000-2567500 GCA_903632075.3 Acanthosepion pharaonis
AGCAGTAGTGAGGAAAACTGGTTCAGGAAATCAAAACAGGAAGTGGGATCATCATTTCAACTTAGTTAATGAGATCAATTAGAAAAGATGCAACACAATCCATAAAATGTTTGGCATATGAGAGAGGTGTTTCAGCTATGACAGTCCAAAGCGAAGTGAAAAAAAAACGTGAAAATTAAATCGTACTTGAAACCTCGAAGATAACTTGTTACTCAAAAACAGAAAGTTTGAAGGTCAGAGATGGTAAAGATAATCTTGAATAAGTTACAAAATAATCCTGGAATAGTACATATATATATATATATATATATATATATATATATATATATATATATATATATATATATATATATATAAACATTAAGTCAACACTCAGAGGCGACAGGCTGTTTCATGCTGGACGCAATCGTCAGGCCGCCTGACGATTGCGTCCAGCATGAAACACCTGTCGCCTCTGAGTGTTGACTTCAATGTTCACTTTTTATATTTATATTTACATACGCTCTATCTCTGATTTTGAGCACTTTACCCCATAAACTATATTTCTTCACACACACACACACACGCACACACACACACACACACATATATATATATATATATATATGAACTTTATTTCAATCCTTACCTATGATTAATTAATGATGAACATATCATTTTTGTTTATCACGATTTTCCTGTTAAACTTGGAGAGTAATTATACATTCTTATTTCTCAATTTTTGATTTTGACAATTTTGCTGTTACAACCAGTATATATATATATATATATATATATATATATATATATATATATATATATATATATATATATATATATATATATATGTGTGTGTGTGTGTGTGTCTGTGAATCGTATCCACAAAGTCATTAGTATCGGCTGACATGCCTGAGCTTGTTTTCCATAGCTGTGTTTTATATATATATATATATATATATATATATATATATATATATATATATATAAACAAACAAACAAATCCCTTCAAACGTTATTTTTCGTTGGATACTCCTATTTGAGTGAGCGGTCCGTTTATATATTTATTTTCGTCTACCGGCCTGAATGTTCGAGAAATCTTATTAAAGAAACATTTACGCTGTCTGGTATGAGTCCGAATCTGCGTCCGTCTGGGCAGGGAGTGCTATCTTAACTCCGACACGCGCTGACCAATTGAGCTACAAATAACAAAAGTAGCAAGACAAAGCGGAATTGTACTTTCATATGTAAGTCACGCACGAATTTTTACTGAATACTGAAGAACTATGTCTTCGGGAGATATATTCAGCGATTATGGTTTAAAAATTTGCAGATACTTGAATTTTATTCTTGTAAATTAGACTGGCATTTTAAATGTAACATAACCCGAAGTTTTTTGATTTCACGTTAATAAGTTTATTCCCGTGCGTGTAAAATCCAAAAGAGACAGATACTAATGCATACATGGAAAAGTTGGCGTCATTTTTTTAAATATTACTGTAATTCTTAAACAAATTTTTTTCTTTGTGTTGTCTACGTTTGGAAAGCAAGACTTTTGTCACTTCTTTTAATAAACCCATTCCTCCAACCGCCATTATATGGACGTATTTGTAAAATCCATGAAGTCAAACTAGTAAGTTAATTCCTGTTCGCTCACACCTGTTTGCATACCCACGAACTCACCTTTATGCACAGATAGACATTTTGCTTGGATATAAACCCCTGTGAATTGAGGACAAAATGAAGTGAGTGATTTTAATCGTCTGCTTAAAAAAAAAAACTGACGCGATTAATGAATAAGAAATAATTGAAACTAATTGAATAATTGTAAAAAGAAAAAAGAAACGGATTAATAAAATATACAGAAAAGTATTAAATTAAAGAAAGAAAGAAAGAAAGAAGAAAGGGGGAAAGAAAGAAAGAATGACTGAAAGACGGAAAGAAAGAAGTAAGGAAAGAAAAACGAAAGTATGAAAGAAAAAAGGAAAGATAGAAAGAAAGAAGAAAAATAGAAAGAAAGAAGGAATAAAAGAAAGGCCAAATCAATAAATAAGAGGATTTAAAGTTAAATGTGAATGAATTAAGAGAAAAAAAGGAGAAAATGAAAGGAGGAGGGGACAAACAGAATAGAAAGAAGAATAAACATAAGTATGATCAAAAATGAAAAAAGAATAAATATGAATGAATTATAAATTGAAGAATGAAATAAAGAGAAGAAAATAACGAATATATAAAAATAAATTAGAAAAATAGGAAAGACAATGTGAATGAAGAAAAAAACATTAACAAATGAAGAATAAAATAAGAAAAAAAAATGAAAGGAAGGAAGGAATGAATGGAAGGAAGGAAGGTAGAAAGGGAGAAAGGAAAAGAATGAAAGGAAAGAATGAAGGAAGGAAATAACATAATGAAAGATGAACACATTCCTAAGAAAAGAAAAAAAATAAATGAAAGGAATGAATGAATGAAAGAAAGGATGGAATGAAAATAAGGAAGAAAGGAAGGATGGAAGGAAGGATAAGAA
>CAHIKZ030000846.1:2572500-2690000 GCA_903632075.3 Acanthosepion pharaonis
CTCCAGAAGTCACCTGATTTCAGGCGATAGAATTGGACTTAAATTTAATAATTGCACCCCTCGTGCTTGTACAAATATGGCCGGACCGGATTTTACTACCGGAAGTTCCGATTGACAAATATACCGTGGACACATGCGGCTGCCTCAGTGGACAAAATCACTAGCTTTCTCGCATTACAAAAGATGTACATTAATAAAAAAAAAAAAAAAAAAATGCTAACACACCAACACGAATACCTTGACTTTCTCTTTTTCTATTTCTGTCGCCTCCTTTTCCTTTTTCTCTGCTGACCATTGTTTTACTCGCGTTTTTTAAACAAGCGTAACTTATGATACACACCGGTGTGCGCAGGCGTACACGCCGAAGCAGGCGTTTCGCTTAATTAGGTCATTTTAACGCGCATGCGTCGACGCATATGCAGACGACAGCCTATATAACAATTAGATACGAAAGATGCAGATAATAAAAATTATTTTCTAGCGTTTGTGCGTTTACTTCCGATAAGATAGGCTCTCCGAAAAATTAAACAAAATAATAAATAAATAAAATAAAATAAATAAATAATGACAAAAAGTGACCTGTAAATAAATAATGAACAGAAAAGCATTAAGAGTAATAAAAACGGTACAGGACTGCAATTGGAGAAGCCACACCAAAATGACTCATAGGCCATCAGCGTCGCTCTGGATGTTAATATAACTACAGTAATAATTAATAACAATCTTTATTGTTGCTACTTAGAGTACTGAACTATTACGTCCTTCTATATAGCAATGAATGCTGGACAATCTCATCTCAGATGAAGAAAAGACTTGAAGCAACAGAAATGCAGATTCTACAGCAGGATGTTGAGAATAACAGGAACTGAACATGTGAGCAACAAAGCTTTACGGAAAATACAAGCAAAAAGTAAACATACTAAACATCAGGAAGAGACATTTGAAATTTCTAGGTCACATAATGAGGAAAGAGGGCTTGGAAAATCTGATACTGACAGGACAGATTGAAGGAAAGAGGAAAACAAAGCATAAGCTACTTAGTGAGCTTGAGTAAACAGATGGCGGAACAAGGTTTAGGTAAAATAACAAAAAGACAAAATTTATTAAGAGCTACGAACAACAGGAAATTGTGAAGAGCCATAATCGCCTATATCCTTAATAAACACGGTACTGCTCACTTAAATATATAGGTAAGGATAACAGAAAAAATAAATAAATATAAATTAATATTTTACCTGTCTATATCTCTGAGATGAGGTATTATGATTACTTGTATTATTTATATTATTTGATCTGTTTCGGTCGTTGTACGCTCCGGTCTTCTTCGGGTGATTGAAATTTCGAATAAATTATACCCCTGAGATTGTCATGGGGATAAAGACATTGGTTATATCCAGTGACTAGATCCAAAGAGTTGTGAGTTCAATACCAGGCCACAGCAGTGGTAAACCAAAAACTTAGAGAGTTGAGTTAAAGGGAAATAACTGAGGTATCCGGAAAGCGAAATAGGTTCGAAATTCCAATCACCTGAAGAAGGCCGGAGCGTAAAACGTCCGAAACGTTGTGAATATGTCAATGAAGATAAGGATAAGGATATATATATATATAAAACAGAGGATGCCTGTGTGTCTGTCCGTCTGTGTGATACATTTTCACTCGAGATCCATCCAACCGATTTTAACCAGACTTGACACATACATTGTATAATAGCGTAAAAAAAATCAATAATTTTGTTAAAAAAATCAATAATCGATAAAGCCGATCAAAAGTCGATATATTCGATTTTTTTCCTCTGATTTCGTTCAAACTGTATATGTAGGTTACTTACATCATGACGAGCTCAACGATACCTCATTTTTATTTCTACGCCACTGCGTTTAGCGAAAAACCGCGAAAAACGAAAAATCGATTTCAACACAGTTTTTAAACTGAAAACTCCCTCAATTATCAAGCAATCTAATAGAAACTTCACTCAATTGTAGCCAACAATAAGTTGATCATTTAACAGTCATTTAACTTGATAATCGAGTCAACCCATGTAGTGAAAACCCGCGAAAATAGCGAAAAATGGCGATTTTTACTGATTTCAATCTTATTTTCGTTGATCTTTCAACGAATTTACATCAAACTTAACAATTGCTTTATAAATGTGCCGTCTTTTACATCCATGGTAGCACACGAACGAATGTAATTTCAAAAACTCCGAAATAATTATAGTCTGAAGTGGGTGGTCATGTAGCCTGTTTTACTCCTTCATGTCCTCGGCTAACTTCAGTTGAATATATACAGATTACTTCTGTTAAATCAGTAACTGCATTAATTCAAAATATTTTTAACGAAAGTACTTTAAATCACTTGAAGAAAAGAGACTGTTACATCTAAAGATGATGCTGTTATTGCTCTATTCTAATTGAACGCTTTTTCTGATCAACCAGCTGGGTATGGCTGCTAGTATATATATATATATATATATATATATATATATATATATATATATATATATATATATTATATATATTATATATATATATATATATATATATACGAGGTGTATTTATTAAAGATATTTTTATTTATATATATATATACTGTTTATCATAAATAAATACTTGTATATTTGTTTAATATATATATATATATATATATTGTGTATTTAGGCAGCAGTCCTTCATTTATGTATGTTTCATTAAAAACGACAGACAATATACTACAGTTAAGCTTTTTATTTAATTTTTCTTGTGTTCGCACAAGAGTTTTCTTTTTTGGGACACAGAGTGTGTAGAAACTGTCCAAATGTTCTATAGTTCCGAGCTCCTTCGGCTATACTTTATCAAGGATGAGCTTATTTTTCAGTTTAAACGAATGTGTGTGCGTGTGTTATGTGTATGCATTTAGATTATTATAGCGGTGTTTTATTTTCCGAACACGGTTAGCACATTGTGGCGTAGTTTGGAATGTTTCTAGACATCCTCTGTCCAAAAAAGAAACACAAGAAAAATTAAATAAAAAGCCTATCCGTAGTACCTTGTCTGTCGTTTTAAAAAACATGCACACACACACACACACACATATATATATATATATATATATATATATATGTGTGTGTGTGTGTGTGTGTGTGTCTGTGTGTTTGTGTGTGTAACGTATTCTAACCCAAACATCACTTTCAGAAAGAATCTTTATGTATACAAGTACGAATTTAACGGAAAAAATGCAAAAAACCTTTTTCTAGATAAAAAAACAAAAACAGACGACATGCCTTGAATGGATGTCAAAATTCGTTGAAAAATGCACCCCTACCATCCCTAGACTTAACCTCTTTTTCGAACTTAACTCATAATTGATGCAATAATAGTTAATAAAAATGAAGACGCTACCGCCCCTGTCTAAATGATTAGATTTTTCTGTATCCTTGAAAACAAATAAAATATGAATTGTATGTGCGTTTAAAACTCAGTAAATATAAGAATAAGTTAATCGCTTGAAGATGAAACAGAACTAATGCTTTTAATTCAATTATATAATTAAATTTGAAGTTTTTGCTTCAGTTTTTGAAATACGTTTATTATTGTATAGTGAAGAAACCATATTCTAAATCAGTTAATGTATAATATTTATGCTCTGTAAATTTACATTCAGCACTGTTTGTAAAAATAAAAATATCAATAAGAACACAGGATTATACATCTTACTGCTCTTTCTTTTTATGATGATATATATATATATATGTGTGTGTCTGTTTGTGTGTGTTTGTGTGTTTAAGCTGCAAAACTATAGAAATATAAAAATGAACATATTGCTAAAAGTAATCAAGTCGAAGACTATCGATAAACAATATCATATACCCGAAATTTCAACAGAAGTGACCTTTGACCGAAGTAGCAATATGTCTGTGTGTGTTTTAAGCAGCAAAACTATAGAAATATAAAAATGAACATACTGCTAAAAGAAATCAAATCGAAGACTATCGCTAAACAATATCATATACTCGAAATTTCATCAGAAGTGACTTTTGACCGGAGTAGATCTCTATTCCCTTAATGCTGTTACGAAATGAGTTGATTTCAGAAATCAATCCCAAATGTAATTGCGTAGTGGCGTGTTTTTTTTTGTTTTGTTTTTTTTTTATTTGGACAACCAGATCCGAACACCTGCTTTCTTCCCGGCGCACTGTTGTTGCTGGAAACTAGATTAACTGTCCGCTTCGTCGATTCTCATATCTTAATTTCACTCCACAGTGATGATCAAACAAACAATTACACATCGCCTAGGTTGGCTCCCTCGTCAGCTCCTCCACGGATCTCGCACCCGCCGCTGAAACACAATAGAAAATTTACGAGTATATTGTCCTCTCAGCTTTCAAGTACCAACCGTGGAGGAACTGATACCTCTTTGTTTATTAACAAAGAAACATCTGTAGATTACCGTACTTGACGTCAAACAAGACACTTTTTTCTTTACTAACAAACAAAAATCGCCCTGTACCTTACAAGTTATCCGTAGGATAATTCTAGCCAAAAAAAAAAAAAAAAAAAAAAAAAAACGTACTAATGTTGAACCTATCTATTAAAAATTTTAGTAAATTAAATTTAAAATATCTAAATTATGAAAAGCAGCACAAATCAGATATAATAACCAAATGTCGAACTAATCTGATATTGAATATAAAAGGCTCCAAAAATACACCACTGATGTTCTTCGTCGGGGAGGGCGGATAGTTGTTATAGAAGTTGCTTAGACACGTGTTGCATCTAATGGCCATGAAGTCAGTAGTGAAACACTGACTCAGCAGGAACGAACAATACTTGACATCACAAGGACAAAATAACAGAGTAATCAACAGATATTCTATAGCAACCAAGTAATAAATACCTGATGATGGCCAAGATAGTATTTAGTCGAAACGCTTTGTCTATAATAACGTCTATGATAACCAAGATGAGAGCAATAGTTTGAAATAATTAAAGTATAACGTCAGATATAATTTCATCTTAACCGTCACTTCAGCCTAACCCAGCTCTTTAAGAATATTATTTAACCAACGATATTATTATTGTTGTTGTTGTTGTTTGATTTCCTTATGTTCTGGTATATACTCATTTCTTTTCGAGTCCCGACCAGAAACCTAAGGTCAGAAATGGCATCATGACCTTTTCTACTGAGCAGTTTTGAAAAAAAGTCGTACAAATTTTACATCGATAAAGCCCTTCGTAAGGTTTGGTCTGTACGTGTTTGTACAATTATTTGCATCTTCCCAAGGCATAAGCAACCAGGGATTCCTTCAATGAGTCTACTGGAATCTTTTCCAATCAATTCGAGGGTTCCAGCTACAACTGGAATTATTAATGTACTCATGCGCCACATTTTTGAGAGTTTGATTTCAAGGTCATTGTATTTTGATATTATTATTATTATTATTATTATTATTATTATTGTTGTTGTTGTTGTTGTTGTTGTTGTTTCATTTCCTTTGGTTTCTGGTGTATACTCATTACTTTCCGGGTCTCGACCAGTGACATAAGGTCAGAAATGGCCTCATGACATTTTCCACTGAGCAGGTTTTAAAAAAAAAATCGCGCGTATTTTACATAGATAAAGCCTTTCTTAAGTTTTGGGCTATGCTTGTGAGTACAATTTTGTGTATTTCTTTAAGGCATTGGCTACCAGGGATTTCTTCAATGAGTCTATTGGAATCTTTTTCCAATCATTCCGAGGGCTCCAACTACAATTTGAATTGTTAATGTTCTCATGTGCGACATTTTTGAGATTTCCATTTCAAGCTCCTTGCATTTTGATATTATTATTATTATTATTGTTATTATTATTATTGTTGTTGTTGTTGTTGTTGAGTAAGGTGGCAACATGCCAAAAAAAAAAAAAAAACGTGAAACTGGAGTATGAATATCTAAAATGCGATCAAGTTATCTAGTTTGTTAAGTGTTAACCAGATACATCAAATTTAACTTATTTGAAGTAGGGGCGTTCTTTGTAGAAATTCACTCAGTTTGACTCATGATCATGTGAGTCTCAGTGTTATTTACTCAGCTTAGTTTAGTTTTGGCAAAAGGCCATAAGTATGGAGCACCTAGTGATGACTTTGCTAGCCATTTCATCACGTCGGTGTAATTTATTATTTACTTCTTAGCTTTTCGTGAAGGGCCACAAGTACGAGAGACTCCGTGAGGCTTGATTTCACTATTCAGTATTAATAATTAATTACAATAACTCGTTAACCATAACCACACTCGAAAGTGCCCTTCGTCACAATTTGTGTTTTTTTTTTTTTTTTTTTTTTGTGCAGGTGATTATTCCAGACAATATTTTTGATAAAGAATTTCCCGTCTAATAGTTTTTAATCGATAAAGCTTCTAGTTTTCGATTGAGTTCATGAGAAACAATTGGAAAAGCAATAGCAGGATTTTCCTTTATTTATTTGTTTCTGTTAAGTTTTGATGGATCGAGCAATGTTTTGTCTAGCCCTTTACAGCTGGTGGGATATAGTTTTTACTATTTTTTATACAGATGATGATATTTTTACGGATATATTTTTCTTTTATAGCTCCTGCGCTACAACCGAATATAAAAATCTATATTAAGGGTTACTGGAAAGTTCTCGGCCAGACAAAGACGCCCTTAAAAAACAAAAAAAAAAAAAATGATGGTTCGTCGTTTAATCAAGTTTCGGAACACGAGTAGGCCGACAGCTTTTCAGAACCCGTCGTATTTTAGATATATATTTTTTATCAAATCCTGTGTTATAGTTACGATCTATCGATGATCTTTTTTTATCCTTGGTATGAGATTTGAGTCAGGAATAACAGAAATGTGGTTCTACAGAAGGATTGTGAGGATATCATAGACGAAATACGTGAGCAACGACGAAGTTTTAGAGAAATGGTAAAATAAACAGGAAATTTATACATAGTATCAGAAATAGGCAGTTGGAATTTCTAGATTACATAATGAGGAAAGAGGGTTTGGCAAATTTGATGCTCACAGGACATACTGAAGGCAAGAGAAACAGAAGAAAGCAGTGCATAACTTACCTAACGAGCTTGTTTAAATGGATGACAGAACAGCGATAGATAGGACAATCTTTACTAAGGGCTACAAAAGAGAGGAAACCGGGGAGAGCCACTATCACCACATTCTAAGGAAGATGATTAAATTAAATATTTAATCTCTGGGATCTATCTATATATAGTCGTATAGAGTTGCATTCGCTAACTCTGGTCGATTAGTTCCTCAATACCACCACGGATACCAAAATTCGCAGATACTAAACTTCCTTGTACAAAACAGCATAATATTTGCGTTTAACCTATACACATCGACCTATATGCCTTTTCACACTCGCCCTGATCTTTTGAACAGAAGCAGAGATTTATCCCTTGTTTCCTGTCTAGAACAGGGTTTCCTGTTCATTTAAAGTCTACTTCAATTCTGTCTTCAATCCCTTGTTTCTATACTTCTAACTATCTCCTCTCCTGTCTTTTGAACAGGGTAGAGATTTATCCCTTGTTTCCTATTTAGGATTGGGTTTCCTGTTCATTTTAAAGTCTACTTCAATTCTATACTTCTAACGTCTCTCTCCTGTCTTTTGAACAGGAGTAGAGATTTATCCTTGTTTCCTATTTAGGATTGGGTTTCCTGTTCATTTTAAAGTCTACTTCAACGTCTCCTCTCCTGTCTTTTGAACAGGAGTAGAGATTTATCCTTGTTTCCTATTTAGGATTGGGTTTCCTGTTCATTTTAAAGTCTACTTCAACTCTATCTTCTAACGTCTCCTTTGTCTTTTGAACAGGAGTAGAGATTTATCCTTGTTTCCTATTTAGGATTGGGGTTTCCTGTTCATTTTAAAGTCTACTTCAATTCTATACTTCTAACGTCTCCTCTCCTGTCTTTTGAACAGGGTAGAGATTTATCCTTGTTTCCTATTTAGGATTGGGTTTCTGTTCATTTAAAGTCTACTTCAATTTATACTTCTAACGTCTCCTCTCCTGTCTTTTTGAACAGGGTAGAGATTTATCCTTCATTGGGTTTCCTGTTCATTTTAAAGTCTACTTCAATTCTATACTTCTAACGTCTCTCTCCTGTCTTTTGAACAGGAGTAGAGATTTATCCTTGTTTCCCTATTTAGGATTGGGTTTCCTGTTCATTTAAAGTCTACTTCAATTCTATACTTCTAACGTCTCCTCTCTGTCTTTTGAACAGGAGTAGAGATTTATCCTTGTTTTCCTATTTAGGATTGGGTTTCCTGTTCATTTTAAAGTCTACTTCAATTCTATACTTCTAACGTCTCCTCTCCTGTCTTTTGAACATTCCTTGTTTCCTATTTAGGATTGGGTTTCCTGTTCATTTTAAAGTCTACTTCAATTCTATACTTCTAACGTCTCCTCTCCTGTCTTTTGAACAGGAGTGATTTATTTGAACTATTTAGGATTGGGTTTCCTGTTCATTTTAAAGTCTACTTCAATTCTATACTTCTAACGTCTCCTCTCCTGTCTTTTGAACAGGTTTCCTATTTAGGATTGGGTTTCCTGTTCATTTTAAAGTCTTTCAATCCCTTGTTTCCTATTTAGGATTGGGTTTCCTGTTCATTTTAAAGTCTACTTCAATTCTATACTTCTAACGTCTCCTCTCCTGTCTTTTGAACAGGAGTAGAGATTTATCCCTTGTTTCCTATTTAGGATTGGGTTTCCTGTTCATTTTAAAGTCTACTTCAATTCTATACTTCTAACGTCTCCTCTCCTGTCTTTTGAACAGGAGTAGAGATTTATCCTTGTTTCCTATTTAGGATTGGGTTTCCTGTTCATTTAAAGTCTACTTCAATTCTATACTTCTAACGTCTCCTCTCCTGTCTTTTTTAGAATTTATCCTTGTTTCCTATTTAGGATTGGTTTCCTGTTCATTTAAATTTATACTTCTAACGTCTCCTCTCCTGTCTTTTGAACAGGAGTAGAGATTTATCCTTGTTTCCTATTTAGGATTGGGTTTCCTGTTCATTTTAAAGTCTACTTCAATTCTATACTTCTAACGTCTCCTCTCCTGTCTTTTGAACAGGAGTAGAGATTTATCCCTTGTTTCCTATTTAGGATTGGGTTTCCTGTTCATTTTAAAGTCTACTTCAATTCTATACTTCTAACGTCTCCTCTCCTGTCTTTTGAACAGGAGTAGAGATTTATCCCTTGTTTCCTATTTAGGATTGGGTTTCCTGTTCATTTTAAAGTCTACTTCAATTCTATCTTCTAACGTCTCCTCTCCTGTCTTTTTGAACAGGAGTAGAGATTTATCCCTTGTTTCCTATTTAGGATTGGGTTTCCTGTTCATTTTAAAGTCTACTTCAATTCTATACTTCTAACGTCTCCTCTCCTGTCTTTTGAACAGGAGTAGAGATTTATCCTTGTTTCCTATTTAGGATTGGGTTTCCTGTTCATTTTAAAGTCTACTTCAACTCTATACTTCTAACGTCTCCTCTCCTGTCTTTTGAACAGGAGTAGAGATTTATCCTTGTTTCCTATTTAGGATTGGGTTTCCTGTTCATTTTAAAGTCTACTTCAATTCTATACTTCTAACGTCTCCTCTCCTGTCTTTTGAACAGGAGTAGAGATTTATCCTTGTTTCCTATTTAGGATTGGGTTTCCTGTTCATTTTAAAGTCTACTTCAATTCTATACTTCTAACGTCTCCTCTCCTGTCTTTTGAACAGGAGTAGAGATTTATCCTTGTTTCCTATTTAGGATTGGGTTTCCTGTTCATTTTAAAGTCTACTTCAATTCTATACTTCTAACGTCTCCTCTCCTGTCTTTTGAACAGGAGTAGAGATTTATCCCTTGTTTCCTATTTAGGATTGGGTTTCCTGTTCATTTTAAAGTCTACTTCAATTCTATACTTCTAACGTCTCCTCTCCTGTCTTTTGAACAGGAGTAAAGAGATTTATCCTTGTTTTCCTGTTCAATTTATACTTCTAACGTCTCCTCTCCTGTCAATTTATCCTTGTTTTCCTATTTAGGATTGGGTTTCCTGTTCATTTTAAAGTCTACTTCAATTCGTAACGTCTCCTCTCCTGTCTTTTTGAACAGGGTAGAGATTTATCCCTTGTTTCCTATTTAGGATTGGGTTTCCTGTTCATTTTAAAGTCTACTTCAACTCTATACTTCTAACGTCTCTCTCCTGTCTTTTTGAACAGGAGTAGAGATTTATCCTTGTTTCCTATTTAGGATTGGGTTTCCTGTTCATTTTAAAGTCTACTTCAATTATACTTCTAACGTCTCCTCCTGTCTTTTGAACAGGGTAGAGATTTATCCTTGTTTCCTATTTAGGATTGGGTTTCCTGTTCATTTTAAAGTCTACTTCAATTCTATACTTCTAACGTCTCCTCTCCTGTCTTTTGAACAGGAGTAGAGATTTATCCCTTGTTTCCTATTTAGGATTGGGTTTCCTGTTCATTTTAAAGTCTACTTTTCTTCTAACGTTGTCTTTTAAAGATTTATCCTTGTTTCAGGATTGGGTTTCCTGTTCTACTTCAATTCTATTAACGTCTCCTCTCCTGTCTTTTGAACAGGAGATTTATCCTTGTTTCCTATTTAGGATTGGGTTTCCTGTTCATTTTAAAGTCTACTTCAATTCTATACTTTAACGTCTCCTCTCCTGTCTTTTGAACAGGAGTAGAGATTTATCCCTTGTTTCCTATTTAGGATTGGGTTTCCTGTTCATTTTAAAGTCTACTTCAATTCTATACTTCTAACGTCTCCTCTCCTGTCTTTTGAACAGGAGTAGATTTATCCCTTCATTTTAAGTCTACTTTTCCTAACGTCTCCTATTTAGGATTGGGTTTCCTGTTCATTTTAAAGTCTACTTCAATTCTATACTTCTAACGTCTCCTCTCCTGTCTTTTGAACAGGAGTAGAGATTTATCCCTTGTTTCCTATTTAGGATTGGGTTTCCTGTTCATTTTAAAGTCTACTTCATTCTATTCTATGTCTTTTTGAACTAACGATTTATCTTGTTTCCTAGGATTCCTGTTCATTTTGAACAGTCTTTTGAACAGGAGTAGATTTATCCCTTGTTTCCTATTTAGGATTGGGTTTCCTGTTCATTTTAAAGTCTACTTCAATTCTATACTTCTAACGTCTCCTCTCCTGTCTTTTAGATTTATCCCTTGTTTCCTATTTAGGATTGGGTTTTCCTGTTCATTTTAAGTCTACTTCAACTCTATGTCTTTTAACGTCTCCTCTCCTGTCTTTTGAACAGGTAGAGATTTATCCCTTGTTTCCTATTTAGGATTGGGTTTCCTGTTCATTTTAAAGTCTACTTTTCAATTCTATACTGTTCATTTTAACGTCTCCTCTCCTGTCTGTTTTTGAACAGGAGTAGAGATTTATCCCTATTTAGGATTGGGTTTCTGTTCATTTTAAAGTCTACTTTTACTTCTAACGTCTCCTCTCCTGTCTTTTGAACAGGGTAGAGATTTATCCTTGTTTCATTGGGTTTCCTTTCAAAGTCTACTTCAATTCTATACTTCTAACGTCTCCTCTCCTGTCTTTTTGAACAGGAGTAGAGATTTATCCCTTGTTTCCTATTTAGGATTGGGTTTCCTGTTCATTTTAAAGTCTACAATTCAATTCTATATCCTTCCTATTTAACGTCTCCTCTCCTGTCTTTTGAACAGGGTAGAGATTTATCCCTTGTTTCCTATTTAGGATTGGGTTTCCTGTTCATTTTAAAGTCTACTTCAATTCTATACTTCTAACGTCTCCTCTCCTGTCTTTTGAACAGGGTAGAGATTTATCCTTGTTTTCCTATTTAGGATTGGGTTTCCTGTTCATTTTAAAGTCTACTTCAATTCTATACTTCTAACGTCTCCTCTCCTGTCTTTTGAACAGGAGTAGAGATTTATCCTTGTTTCCTATTTAGGATTGGGTTTCCTGTTCATTTTAAAGTCTTCAATTCTATACTTCTAACGTCTCCTCTCCTGTCTTTTGAACAGGGTAGAGATTTATCCCTTGTTTCCTATTTAGGATTGGGTTTCCTGTTCATTTTTAAAGTCTTTTAGGACTTCAATTCTATACTTCTAACGTCTCCTCTCCTGTCTTTTGAACAGGAGTAGAGATTTATCCCTTGTTTCCTATTTAGGATTGGGTTTCCTGTTCATTTTAAAGTCTACTTTTTAAACGTCTCCTCTCCTGTCTTTTGAACAGGAGTAAGATTTTCCCTTTTTCCTATTTAGGATTGGGTTTCCTGTTCATTTTAAAGTCCTTCAATTCTATACTTCTAACGTCTCCTCTCCTGTCTTTTCAATTTATCCTTGTTTCCTTTTGATTGGGTTTTTCCTGTTCATTTAAAGTCTACTTCAACTCCTAACGTCTTTCTCCTGTCTTTTTGAACAGGAGTAGAGATTTATCCTTGTTTCCTATTTAGGATTGGGTTTCCTGTTCATTTTAAAGTCTACTTCAATTCTATACTTCTAACGTCTCCTCTCCTGTCTTTTGAACAGGAGTAGAGATTTAATTTAGGATTGGGTTTCCTGTTCATTTTAAAGTCTACTTCAATTCTATACTTCTAACGTCTCCTCTCCTGTCTTTTGAACAGGAGTAGAGATTTATCCCTTGTTTCCTATTTAGGATTGGGTTTCCTGTTCATTTTAAAGTCTACTTCTGTTTTTTCTATACTTCTAACGTCTCCTCTCCTGTCTTTTGAACAGTAGAGATTTATCCTTGTTTTCCTATTTTAGGATTGGGTTTCCTGTTCATTTTAAAGTCTACTTCAATTCTATACTTCTAACGTCTCCTCTCCTGTCTTTTGAACAGGAGTAGAGATTTATCCTTGTTTCCTATTTAGGATTGGGTTTCCTGTTCATTTTAAAGTCTACTTCAATTCTATACTTCTAACGTCTCCTCTCCTGTCTTTTTGAACAGGAGTAGAGATTTATCCTTGTTTCCTATTTAGGATTGGGTTTCCTGTTCATTTTAAAGTCTACTTCAATCCCTCTATACTTCTAACGTCTCCTCTCCTGTCTTTTGAACAGGAGTAGAGATTTATCCTTGTTTCCTATTTAGGATTGGGTTTCCTGTTCATTTTAAAGTCTACTTCAATTCTATACTTCTAACGTCTCCTCTCCTGTCTTTTGAACAGGAGTAGAGATTTTATCCCTTGTTTCCTATTTAGGATTGGGTTTCCTGTTCATTTTAAAGTCTTCATTTTCAATTCTATACTTCTAACGTCTCCTCTCCTGTCTTTTGAACAGGAGTAGAGATTTATCCCTTGTTTCCTATTTAGGATTGGGTTTCCTGTTCATTTTAAAGTCTACTTCAATTCTATACTTCTAACGTCTCCTCTCCTGTCTTTTGAACAGGAGTAGAGATTTATCCCTTGTTTCCTATTTAGGATTGGGTTTCCTGTTCATTTTAAAGTCTACTTCAACTCTATACTTCTAACGTCTCCTCTCCTGTCTTTTGAACAGGAGTAGAGATTTATCCCTTGTTTCCTATTTAGGATTGGGTTTCCTGTTCATTTTAAAGTCTACTTCAATTCTATACTTCTAACGTCTCCTCTCCTGTCTTTTGAACAGGAGTAGAGATTTATCCCCTTGTTTCCTATTTAGGATTGGGTTTCCTGTTCATTTTAAAGTCTACTTCAACTCTATACTTCTAACGTCTCCTCTCCTGTCTTTTTGAACAGGAGTAGAGATTTATCCTTGTTTCCTATTTAGGATTGGGGTTTCCTGTTTCATTGGGTTTTTTCATTTAAAGTCTACTTCAACTCTATACTTCTAACGTCTCCTCTCCTGTCTTTTGAACAGGAGTAGAGATTTATCCCTTGTTTCCTATTTAGGATTGGGTTTCCTGTTCATTTTAAAGTCTACTTCAATTCTATACTTCTAACGTCTCCTCTCCTGTCTTTTTGAACAAGATTTATCCTTGTTTCCTATTTAGGATTGGGTTTCCTGTTCATTTTAAAGTCTACTTCAATTCTAACTTCTAACGTCTCCTCTCCTGTCTTTTGAACAGGAGTAGAGATTTATCCTTGTTTCCTATTTAGGATTGGGTTTCCTGTTCATTTTAAAGTCTACTTCAACTCTATACTTCTAACGTCTCCTCTCCTGTCTTTTGAACAGGGTAGAGATTTATCCCTTGTTTCCCTATTTAGGATTGGGTTTCCTGTTCATTTAAAGTCTACTTCATTTTAACGTCTCCTCTCCTGTCTTTTGAACAGGGTAGAGATTTATCCTTGTTTCCTATTTAGGATTGGTTTGGGTTCCTGTTCATTTTAAAGTCTACTTCAATTCTATACTTCTAACGTCTCCTCTCTGTCTTTTGAACAGGAGTAGAGATTTATCCCTTGTTTCCTATTTAGGATTGGGTTTCCTGTTCAGTCTACTTTTTATACTTCTAAGTCTGTCTTTTCAATCCTTGTTTCTATATTGGGTTTCCTGTTTTTAACGTCTCCTCTCCTGTCTTTTGAACAGGAGTAGAGATTTATCCTTGTTTCCTATTTGGATTGGGTTTCCTGTTCATTTTAAAGTCTACTTCAATTCTATACTTCTAACGTCTCCTCTCCTGTCTTTTGAACAGTAGAGATTTATCCCTTGTTTCCTATTTGGATTGGGTTTTCCTGTTCATTTTAAAGTCTACCTCTATACTTCTAACGTCTCCTCTCCTGTCTTTTGAACAGGAGTAGAGATTTATCCCTTGTTTCCTATTTAGGATTGGGTTTCCTGTTCATTTTAAAGTCTACTTCAATTCTATACTTCTAACGTCTCCTCTCCTGTCTTTTGAACAGGGTAGAGATTTATCCCTTGTTTCCTATTTAGGATTGGGTTTCCTGTTCATTTTAAAGTCTACTTCAACTCTATACTTCTAACGTCTCCTCTCCTGTCTTTTGAACAGGAGTAGAGATTTATCCCTTGTTTCCTATTTAGGATTGGGTTTCCTGTTCATTTTTTACTTCAATTCCTTAACGTCTTTCCTCTTTTTATTTTATCCCTTGATTTGGGATTGGGTTTCCTGTTCATTTTAAAGTCTACTTCAATTCTATACTTCTAACGTCTCCTCTCCTGATCTTTTGAACAGGAGTAGAGATTTATCCTTGTTTCCTATTTAGGATTGGGTTTCCTGTTCATTTTAAAGTCTACTTCTATTCTTCTAACGTCTCCTCTCCTGTCTTTTGAACAGGGTAGAGATTTATCCTTGTTTCCTATTTAGGATTGGGTTTCCTGTTCATTTTAAAGTCTACTTCAACTCTATACTTCTAACGTCTCCTCTCCTGTCTTTTGAACAGGAGTAGAGATTTATCCCTTGTTTCCTATTTAGGATTGGGTTTCCTGTTCATTTTAAAGTCTACTTCAATTCTATACTTCTAACGTCTCCTCCCCTGATCTTTTGAACAGGAGTAGAGATTTATCCCTTGTTTCCTATTTAGGATTGGGTTTCCTGTTCATTTTAAAGTCTACTTCAATTCTATACTTCTAACGTCTCCTCTCCTGTCTTTTGAACAGGAGTAGAGATTTATCCCTTGTTTCCTATTTAGGATTGGGTTTCCTGTTCATTTTAAAGTCTACTTCAACTCTATACTTCTAACGTCTCCTCTCCTGTCTTTTTTAGAATTTATCCTTGTTTCCTATTTAGGATTGGGTTTCCTGTTCATTTTAAAGTCTACTTCAATTCCTAACGTCTCCTCTCCTGTCTTTTGAACAGGAGTAGAGATTTATCCTTGTTTCCTATTTAGGATTGGGTTTCCTGTTCATTTTAAAGTCTACTTCAATTCTATACTTCTAACGTCTCCTCTCCTGTCTTTTTTGAACAGGAGTAGAGATTTATCCTTGTTTCCTATTTAGGATTGGGTTTCCTGTTCATTTTAAAGTCTACTTCAACTCTATACTTCTAACGTCTCCTCTCTGTCTTTTGAACAGGAGTAGAGATTTATCCTTGTTTCCTATTTAGGATTGGGTTTCCTGTTCATTTTAAAGTCTACTTCAATTCTATACTTTCTAACGTCTCCTCTCCTGATCTTTTGAACAGGAGTAGGATTTATCCCTTGTTTCCTATTTAGGATTGGGTTTCCTGTTCATTTTAAAAGTCTACTTCAACTCTATACTTCTAACGTCTCCTCTCCTGTCTTTTGAACAGGAGTAGAGATTTATCCTTGTTTCCTATTTAGGATTGGGTTTCCTGTTCATTTTAAAGTCTACTTCAATTCTATACTTCTAACGTCTCCTGTCTCCTGTTTCTTTTGGGTTTCCCTTTTGAATTTAGGATTTGGGTTTCCTGTTCATTTTAAAGTCTACTTCAATTCTATACTTCTAACGTCTCCTCTCCTCCTTGTTTCTATTTAGGATTGGGTTTTGTTCATTTTGAACTTCTAACGTCTCCTCTCCTGTCTTTTGAACAGGAGTAGAGATTTATCCCTTTTTTCCTATTTGTCTTTCCTATTTCTAACGTCTCTCCTGATTGGGATTTATCCTTGTTTCATATTTAAAGTCTATTTTCAAGTCTATCAATTCTATTAACGTCTCCTCTCCTGTCTTTTGAACAGGGTAGAGATTTATCCCTTGTTTCCTATTTAGGATTGGGTTTCCTGTTCATTTTAAAGTCTACTTCAATTCTATACTTCTAACGTCTCCTCTCCTGTCTTTTGAACAGGAGTAGAGATTTATCCTTGTTTCCTATTTAGGATTGGGTTTCCTGTTCATTTTAAAGTCTACTTCAATTCTATACTTCTAATCCTGATCTTTTTGAACAGGAGTAGAGATTTATCCCATTTGTTTCCTATTTAGGATTGGGTTTCCTGTTCATTTTAAAGTCTACTTCAATTCTATACTTCTAACGTCTCCTCTCCTGTCTTTTGAACAGGAGTAGGATTTATCCTTGTTTCCTATTTAGGATTAGGGGTTTCCTGTTCATTTTAAAGTCTACTTCAATTCTATACTTAACGTCTCCTCTCCTGTCTTTTGAACAGGAGTAGAGATTTATCCCTTGTTTCCTATTTAGGATTGGGTTTCCTGTTCATTTTAAAGTCTACTTCAATTCTATACTTCTAACGTCTCCTCCTCCTGTCTTTTGAACAGGAGTAGAGATTTATCCCTTGTTTCCTATTTAGGATTGGGTTTCCTGTTCATTTTAAAGTCTACTTCAACTCTATACTTCTAACGTCTCCTCTCCTGTCTTTTGAACAACGTCTCCTCTCCTGTCTTTTAGGAGTATTTATCCCTTGTTTCCTATTTAGGATTGGGTTTCCTGTTCATTTTAAAGTCTACTTCAATTCTATACTTCTAACGTCTCCTCTCCCTGTCTTTTTGAACAGGAGTAGAGATTTATCCCTTGTTTCCTATTTTAAGTTGGGGATTGGGTTTCCTGTTCATTTTAAAGTCTACTTCAATTCTATACTTCTAACGTCTCCTCCTCTCCTGTCTTTTGAACAGGAGTAGAGATTTATCCCTTGTTTCCTATTTAGGATTGGGTTTCCTGTTCATTTTAAAGTCTACTTAACGTCTTCTGTCTTTTCTATATCCTTGTTTCTATTTATTGGGTTTCGGTTCGTCTCCTCCCCTGTCTTTTGAACAGGAGTAGAGATTTATCCTTGTTTCCTATTTAGGATTGGGTTTCCTGTTCATTTTAAAGTCTACTTCAATTCTATACTTCTAACGTCTCCTCTCCTGTCTTTTGAACAGGAGTAGAGATTTATCCCTTGTTTCCTATTTAGGATTGGGTTTCCTGGTCTATACTTCAACGTCTCCTCTCCTGTCTTTTGAACAGGAGTATTTATCCTTGTTTCTATTTAGGATTGGGTTTCCTGTTCATTTTAAAGTCTCTCTCTACTTCTAACCTCCTCTCTTTTGAACATTTTAAATTGGGTTTCCTGTTCATTTTAAAGTCTACTTCAATTTCTATACTTCTAACGTCTCCTCTCCTGTCTTTTTGAACAGGAGTAGAGATTTATCCTTGTTTCCTATTTAGGATTGGGTTTCTGTTCATTTTAAAGTCTACTTCAATTCATTTTAACGTCTCTCCTGATCTTTTGAACAGGGTAGAGATTTATCCCTTGTTTCCTATTTAGGATTGGGTTTTTCCTGTTCATTTTAAAGTCTACTTCAATTCTATACTTCTAACGTCGTCTGTCTTTTGAACTGTCTTTTTTGAAGGAGGGTTTCCTGTTCATTTTAAAGTCTAGAGTCTCCTCTCCTGATTTATAGAGATTTTCCCTTGTTTCTATTTAGGATTGGGTTTCCTGTTCATTTTAAA
The DNA here is from genome assembly GCA_903632075.3 of Acanthosepion pharaonis. Lineage (NCBI taxonomy): Eukaryota > Metazoa > Mollusca > Cephalopoda > Sepiida > Sepiidae > Acanthosepion > Acanthosepion pharaonis. The sequence continues at coordinate 2,590,739 of CAHIKZ030000846.1, forward strand.
GTCTACTTCAATTCTATACTTCTAACGTCTCCTCTCCTGTCTTTTTGAACAGGGTAGAGATTTATCCTTGTTTCCTATTTAGGATTGGGTTTCCTGTTCATTTTAAAGTCTACTTCAACTCTATACTTCTAACGTCTCCTCTCCTGTCTTTTGAACAGGAGTAGAGATTTATCCCTTGTTTCCTATTTAGGATTGGGTTTCCTGTTCATTTTAAAGTCTACTTCAACTCTAACGTCTCCTCTCCTGTCTTTTTAGAGATTTACTATTTAGGATTGGGTTTCCTGTTCATTTTAAAGTCTACTTCAATTCTATACTTCTAACGTCTCCTCCCCTGATCTTTTGAACAGGAGTAGAGATTTATCCCTTGTTTCCTATTTAGGATTGGGTTTCCTGTTCATTTTAAAGTCTACTTCAACTCTATACTTCTAACGTCTCCTCTCCTGTCTTTTGAACAGGAGTAGAGATTTATCCCCTATTTAGGATTGTGTTCATTTTAAAGTCTACTTCAATTTAGGATTGTCTTTTGAACAGGAGTAGAGATTTATCCCTTGTTTCCTATTTAGGATTGGTTTCCTGTTCACGTCTCCTCTCCTGTCTTTTTAAAGTTTCTATTTAGGATTGGGTTTCCTGTTCAACTCTATACTTCTAACGTCTCCTCTCCTGTCTTTTGAACAGGAGTAGAGATTTATCCCTTGTTTCCTATTTAGGATTGGGTTTCCTGTTCATTTTAAAGTCTACTTCAATTCTATACTTCTAACGTCTCCTCTCCTGTCTTTTGAACAGGGTAGAGATTTATCCTTGTTTCCTATTTAGGATTGGGTTTCCTGTTCATTTTAAAGTCTGTCTTTTGAACAACTTGTTTCTATTTAGGATTACTGTTCTAACGTCTCCTCTCCTGTCTGTCTTTTGAACAGGAGTAGAGATTTATCCCTTGTTTCCTATTTAGGATTGGGTTTCCTGTTCATTTTAAAGTCTACTTCAATTCTATACTTCTAACGTCTCCTCTCCTGATCTTTTGAACAGGGTAGATTCTATTTATCCCTTGTTTCCTATTTAGGATTGGGTTTCCTGTTCATTTTAAAGTCTACTTCAATTCTATACTTCTAACGTCTCCTCTCCTGTCTTTTTGAACAGGAGTAGAGATTTATCCCTTGTTTCCTATTTAGGATTGGGTTTCCTGTTCATTTTAAAGTCTACTTCAATTCTATACTTCTAACGTCTCCTCTCCTGTCTTTTGAACAGGGTAGAGATTTATCCCTTGTTTCCTATTTAGGATTGGGTTTCCTGTTCATTTTAAAGTCTACTTCAATTCTATACTTCTAACGTCTCCTCTCCTGTCTTTTGAACAGGGTAGAGATTTATCCCTTGTTTCCTATTTAGGATTGGGGGTTCATTTTAAAGTCTACTTCTAACTCTTTTAACGTCTCTCTCCTGTCTTTTGAACAGGGTAGAGATTTATCCTTGTTTCCTATTTAGGATTGGGTTTCCTGTTCATTTTAAAGTCTACTTCAATTCTATACTTCTAACGTCTCCTCTCCTGTCTTTTTGAACAGGGTAGAGATTTATCCCTTGTTTCCTATTTAGGATTGGGTTTCCTGTTCATTTTAAAGTCTACTTCAATTCTATACTTCTAACGTCTCCTCCTGTCTTTTTGAACAGGGGTAGAGATTTATCCCTTGTTTCCTATTTAGGATTGGGTTTCCTGTTCATTTTAAAGTCTACTTCAATTCTATACTTCTAACGTCTCCTCTCCTGTCTTTTGAACAGGAGTAGAGATTTATCCCTTGTTTCCTATTTAGGATTGGGTTTCCTGTTCATTTTAAAGTCTACTTCAATTCTATACTTCTAACGTCTCCTCCCCTGATCTTTTGAACAGGAGTAGAGATTTATCCCTTGTTTCTATTAGGATTTTTGAACAGGATTTTAGATTTATCCCTTGTTTCCTGTATTTAGGATTGGGTTTCCTGTTCATTTTAAAGTCTATTTTCAACTCTATACTTCTAACGTCTCCTCCCTGATCTTTTGAACAGGAGTAGAGATTTATCCTTGTTTCCTATTTAGGATTGGGTTTCCTGTTCATTTTAAAGTTCAATTTATAAACGTCTCCTCTCCTGTCTTTTGAACAGGAGTAGAGATTTATCCTTGTTTCCTATTTAGGATTGGGTTTCCTGTTCATTTTAAAGTCTACTTCAACTCGTCTTCTAACGTCTCTCTCCTGTCTTTTGAACAGGGTAGAGATTTATCCCTTGTTTCCTATTTAGGAACAGTTCATTTTAAAGTTCACTTCAACTCTATACTTAACGTAGAGTTTCCTGTTCATTTAAAGTCTACTTCAATTCTATACTTCTAACGTCTCCTCTCCTGTCTTTTGAACAGGGTAGAGATTTATCCCTTGTTTCCTATTTAGGATTGGGTTTCCTGTTCATTTTAAAGTCTACTTCAATTCTATACTTCTAACGTCTCCTCCCCCTGATCTTGTTTTTTTGAACAGGAGTAGAGATTTATCCTTGTTTCCTATTTAGGATTGGGTTTCCTGTTCATTTTAAAGTCTACTTCAATTTATACTTCTAACGTCTCCTCTCCTGATCTTTTGAACAGGGGATTTATCCTTGTTTCCTATTTAGGATTGGGTTTTTCATTTTAAAGTCTCATTTTACTTCTAAGTCTCCTATCTTTTCAATCCTGTTCTATCTTCAATTTCTAACTGTCTTTTGAACAGGAGTAGAGATTTATCCCTTGTTTCCTATTTAGGATTGGGTTTCCTGTTTTGACTTCAACAGTCTCCTCTCCTGTCTTTTTGAACAGTAGAGATTTATCCCTTGTTTCCTATTTAGGATTGGGTTTCCTGTTCATTTTAAAGTCTACTTCAATTCTATACGTCTCGTCTCCTCCCTGATCTTTTGAACAGGGTAGAGATTTATCCTTGTTTCCTATTTAGGATTGGGTTTCCTGTTCATTTTAAAGTCTACTTCAATTCTATACTTCTAACGTCTCCTCCCTGATCTTTTGAACAGGAGTAGAGATTTATCCCTTGTTTCCTATTTAGGATTGGGTTTCCTGTTCATTTTAAAGTCTACTTCAATTCTATACTTCTAACGTCTCTCCTCCTGTCTTTTGAACAGGAGTAGAGATTTATCCTTGTTTCCTATTTAGGATTGGGTTTCTGTTCATTTTCATTTTAAAGTCTACTTTATTTAACGTCTCCTCCCTATCCTGTCTTTTGAACGTAGAGTTCATTTATCCTTTCCTATTTAGGATTGGGTTTTTGTTCATTTTAAAGTCTCTTCAATTCTATACTTCTAACGTCTCCTCTCCTGATTTTGAACAGGAGTAGAGATTTATCCCTTGTTTCCTATTTAGGATTGGGTTTCCTGTTCATTTTAAAGTCTACTTCAATTCTATACTTCTAACGTCTCCTCCCCTGATCTTTTGAACAGGAGTAGAGATTTATCCCTTGTTTCCTATTTAGGATTGGGTTTCCTGTTCATTTTAAAGTCTACTTCAATTCATTTTCCCCTTCTTTTTGAACAGGAGTAGAGATTTATCCCTCTATTTAGGATTGGGTTTCCTGTTCATTTTAAAGTCTACTTCAATTCTATACTTTAACGTCTCCCTTGTCTTTTGAACAGGGGTAGAGATTTATCCCTTGTTTCCTATTTAGGATTGGGTTTCCTGTTCATTTTTAAAGTCTACTTCAATTCTATACTTCTAACGTCTCCTCTCCTGTCTTTTGAACAGGAGTAGAGATTTATCCTTGTTTCCTATTTAGGATTGGGTTTCCTGTTCATTTTAAAGTCTCTTCAATTCTATACTTCTAACGTCTCCTCCTATTTGAACAGGATTGGGATTGGGTTTCCTGTTCATTTAAAGTTACTTCATTTTAATCTTTTGAACAGGAGTAGAGATTTATCCCTTTGTTTCCTATTTAGGATTGGGTTTCCTGTTCATTTTAAAACTTCAATTCTATACTTCTAACGTCTCCTCTCCTGTCTTTTGAACAGGGTAGAGATTTATCCCTTGTTTCTATTTAGGATTTCATTTTCCTTCTAACTTCTAACGTGTAGAGATCTTTTAGGATTTATCCCTTTTTTCCTATTTAGGATTGGGTTTCCTGTTCATTTTAAAGTCTACTTCAATTCTATACTTCTAACGTCTCCTCTCCTGTCTTTTGAACAGGAGTAGAGATTTATCCCTTGTTTCCTATTTAGGATTGGGTTTCCATTTTCATTTTAAAGTCTTAACTTCAATTCTTATCCCTTGTTTCCTATTTAGGATTTTCTGTTATTTAAAGTCTACTTCAATTCTTCTCCTAACGTCTCCCCTGATCTTTTGAACAGGAGTAGAGATTTATCCCTTGTTTCCTGTTTAGGATTGGGTTTCCTGTTCATTTTAAAGTCTACTTCAATTCTATACTTCTAACGTCTCCTCTCCTGTCGTTTGAACAGGAGTAGAGATTTATCCCTTGTTTCCTATTTAGGATTGGGTTTCCTGTTCCTTGTAAATTCTTTTCCTTCTCTTTCCTTTCCGTTGGCTCCTTGGTAGCATTATCACCTTGCTTGGGATGGTCCTCTTACTTTGTAATCAGCTAACTCGAGTGACTCTTAGGCCTTATAAAAGGTGATGATCATTATAAAAAATAATTACTTATAATATTTAACTTTATGTAAATGCTATGGAAATAATTGTTATATTGTATGTATGAAGAAAATTATCGCTGGGTGATTGATAACAATCTGTATAAAAATAAATTTTATCTTCTATAATTGAGATTTTAGTCAGAATAAATAGTGGGAAAAAACCTGGTACATTTTCTGGAGGATTTATCCTATATAGCAGGGGTGAGCAACCTACGGCACGCCTGCCAAGCATTTTCCACTGGCACACAGCCGCAAATGGTATCACAATGTCCGAACCAATGACTACTACAACGCAAAAAATATATTTAGCCGTTTCAATTTTAATATATACTAAAGTATGTATACTATATATTACTATATACAATATATTGTAGAACAGGTATATTGACATTGACTTGTATAAAAATACGTATACTGTTGGCATACTGAATGATTTTAAAACCCTAAGTCGGCAAATTGTCAGCAAAAAGTTGTCGACCCCTAGTCTATATGATCTTGCTTCGTCTTCGGATTTTCCGTTCTTTAAGCCTTTTTTTCAGGATTCTTTGGGATTGTTTCTTCTAATTGTTTCGACAACGACGAGGAATAAACGAGCGTTCATGTTCCAAAATTAGATTTAAGTTCTCGTTAGAGGGCAAAGATAATTGTTCAGCTTATTACTTCCTTTCAAAATTTATTCCATACTTTTTGATTGAGTAATAAATCATTTCCTCTTTGTGGAAAAATTATAATGCTATCATCTTAACTAACCGTTGATTAAAGAGTTCATAACAGATAATCAAAAATTGATTACATAAGCTGTAAACTATAATTGGTTAAAAGTATCCACTACTATTTCTCTATTGGTTTCATCTTCAAGATTTGTGTTATTTGACACCTACATTACAACCCGATGTGATACAAGGTTAATGTTTAAAGTGGGTTTAATAGCCATACCACGCAAAAATCCTCAAGGTATATTGACATTGACTTGAATAAAAACACGTATGCTGTTGGCACACTGAATGGTTTTAAACCCCTCATCGTTAGCAAAAGGTTACCGACCACTGCTATATAGAACCGTACATTTTATTTTTATTTATTTTTTTTGGCATTCCACTAAATATTTTTTCGCTAGTGACTTCCTTCTAAGTTAGTATTATAATCGACAAGACATTAAATGTTTTAAACCGAGTCCATAATTGTTACCTTGATAGACCAATGGATGATTTCTGAGCCTTTTATTTCTGTCAGACACCTTTCATGTTCTTGCATTCTATGATTTTCAGTATCTCCGCCATATATACGAGGATTGTCCGAAAAGTCCATAGGCTGACCAAGATACTCTCATGGAACGTGACCGCATAAGGTTTATTAATCAACATAGTTAACCTTGTAGTCGACACATTTTTTCCATCGGTGTTGAAGTGCTTGGATGAAATTGGTGAAGAAGCTTACATCCTGTTGGTCAAAAAATCATCAATATCAAATATGCGATATTGGGTTTTTTCATGTTGGGGAACAGATGATAGTCAGATAGGCCAGTGGGATCAACAAATTCAAAGCTACATTCACTCACTGCAGTGATTGAAGCCAAGGATTTGTGTGTATTGTCCTGATTAAACATGACCTCTTTCGTCAGTTTTCCTGGACGTTTGGTATTGATAACCTGTTCTAAATGCCTGAGCAAGTTGGCAAATTTCTCTCGATTGATTGTGTGGCCGTTTTCTTTAAGCTAATAAACATGACTTTTGCATCCAAAAAAACTGAGGCTATCATCTTCCCTTACAGATGAAACGAAATTAGCCTTCTTTGGAGCAGGTGAGGAAGAATGTTTCTACAGCATGGATTGTCACTGACTGAAAGAGATGAACCCATCACTATTCCTTGGCAACAACTGCAGGATGTCCAACAATTGCAGGATCTTGAGCTATCTTCAAGACTCTTTCTTCCACTGCAAAATTCAGCTGCCCAGTTGATAAACCTGGAGCGTCATCCCCTAATATAGTAACGATGTGAGCATAAATATCCTTGGACGATAAAGTAAAAATAAACTAAACGTAAATATCCTTTGCGAATAAGACGACCCCCAAATTTCCAGGTTAAAATATACGTTTCGGGTTATATCCGCCGTACAAGACGACACTCTAAATCGTATTTTAAAATGTATTATACTGATTTTATTAAATAAATTCGGTAAGTATATACTCCCTTTTCATTCAAATTCTAATGAAAAACCGATGATGCGATAGTTTCAATTAACTACCACAATACCTCATGAGTGGGTGTTGTGTTTTCGTTAGTCTATTACGGTAACCTGAATGACATTCCTCAGCTAACCACCCACTTATTCTACTGTTCTCAAATGTAATCTTTAAACGGTGTGTTGAGACACAGTTCTCCAATACTAGCTACTTACAATAAAACGCATGATTTAAGGTTCCCATTTTATACTTGAAGTATAAAACGGCACTCTATATTGCAGTGAGATATTTAAGGTTAAAAGGTTGCAATGTACACCAACACATACGCTAGTTACATTTGACATCTTCTGTGAACAGTTAGACGTCAGTTTACCTGGAAACAAACAATGGAGTTATAAGTAAGATAAGCTGATATTGATACATGAAAAATTTCACAGCTCTAGCATCACTCCTTAACACAGTCACACACACACACACACACACACACACACACACACACACACACACACACACATATATATATATATATATATATATATACATGCATTGAAGTAATGGATAGCGGTTCGGATTGAGGAATCGGAGAGCCTGCTAATACCCTTGGGAAAGGTATGAAACCTCTTCTCTTCTCACCCCAGCTATGGTAAATAGCAAGACAGACTAGGTACTCTAGGCATAGTACTTTTATTAAGCTTTTTATTTAATTTTTCTTTTATTTGAACAAGTATTTTCTTTTCTGGACACACAGTGTATAGAAACTGTTCAAATGTTCTGTAATTCCGTGCGCTTTCGGCTATACTTTTAGCCATTATCATGGATGTTTTTTTTTTCGCTTTTTAACTGGGTTTATGATTTGTGTGCATGTTTCTAGAGTTACAGGATGTTTTTATTTTCCGAAAACAGGTAGTGGTCGTGTTCGTAGTTAATATTATTAAGTGTTGTCATTTTTCTTTTTATTATTAGGGCTTCCATTATTTTTAATCTATTTTGTACATGTGGAAGAGGTTATTATGTTTGTATTTTCTACTAGTATGCTTCGGATGAAGTTTGTGTGTGTGTTTAAATGGATCCTAATAGAGCTGTCTTCAGCTAAGGTGTAACGTCATGCAGGTCAACTACAGACAAAATTAATCATATTATCTACTAGAAAAAAAAATTAAAATAGCTAATCTTATCCTAAAAAAATAAAAACACACCAGCAAAATCAAAATTATAATGAACTAGTATTATTTACGAGTTCAAATGCCCCTTAAGGAACTGTGTTCCTGATCAAGCCGAATTCATAAATAATTACATCAGTCGCACTACTACATACCTATCTAGACGCCTTAAGTTATCATTGAAGGTCTTCATCTCAGTATACTTATATTTGGTCATTTATTAAGTGGAAAGTTGGTCATTACGGCTATTTGTCATTCGCATCACATGTCTGTACGTGTTAAGTATGTTTCTTGCATACAACTCAGTTCCGATATATTTGATTTGCAATACAGCCAGTTTTCTTCATGTGCCTGATTGACATTTTCCATCTTTTATGCAACCTCATATTTTAGATCACTTGCCGCACATAATTCTATGATGACATGCATTCTTGTAGTTTCCGAGATATGTTTTGGTACCCGAAATAACGATGGCTACACTTACAAAATATATATATAGCTAAGTAATTAATGTATTTATTTTTGATCCGACATTTTTATTACGTCAACTGTAAGGAAGAGTGACATGGGCTTTCGAAAAAATAAACTGGTTGAAGTGTATGTACTTTCCTTAAAATAGTGTCATTCATACTGTGATAAGAATTCTCGAATGCTCATGTAACAGACTTAATAGACACAGTTTAAAATAAAAACGGAGTCTCAAATGCAACTCTCCACTATAATAACCTATATATATATATATATATATATATATATTCATGTTTCATTAAATAATATAGACAAGTGTCGTCTATTTATTTTATGTAAATTATTTTCATAACGTCACATTTGCTTTCTTATATCTTCATTTTGCTCTTCGTCTCGTGTCCTCTGAGATGACATATTAAATAGGTCAATGTCTGGTCCTTAGCCCCTCCCTTACTCTTAAGTATTTAATAAAAATAAAAATAGATTTAAAATTATTCCTATCTCTCCCTTCCTTCTCTAATTTCGACCATATCTGTCATTCACCTCCTCCACCTCTCTCTGTCACCTTACATCAACTTAAAACAATATGTAAATTTAAAAACATTGTTTTCATGCTTGGAATTGTGATCTGAAGAACCAGGAAGAACAACTTCCTGGGGAAATAAAATATAATCAATGGACCCTTAACGTTGTCTGTTTTCTAAATTTAATTATATATATATATATATATATATATATATATATATATATATATGTATGTATGTATGTATGTATGTATGTATGTATCCAGGCAAGATGAGAAGGAATAGAGTACAATTCCAACGTTCGAATCATTTGATTTAAAAGAGGGCTCAATACAAAGTAGAGCAATATGCTTTTATTACATCGAAAATATGCCAAAATTTAATTGTGTAGATATATTGTATATTAGACATCTACTCTTGTTTAACATCTGTTGCTGCCATTGATTTAAAATCTATGCGTCATGGCCGTTTATGAAAAATAATTTCTTAATTGTTGCTTCATCACTTAGTTTAAATTTAACGTAGGTCATTTCCGGTTGGTTGACCTGAGTGAAGCCCAAAAAATCTATAACCACCCCTCTCTTTTCATTTTTTTTTCTCGTAAATGAGGGTGTATTTTGCTTTTAAATCTGAAGAAATCGTTCAATAAGCAGTAATTTACAACCGCCTGATGAGATACATTGATACGCAATGTAAGGCAACTGCAAATATGTAACGATTTTGACAGGTTTTCGGTGTAATATCCTAAAATGAAATATATATATATATATATATATATATATATATATATGTGTGTGTGTGTGTGTGTGTGTGTGTGTGTGGATGTATATGCATATATAGAGAGAGTGATTTGAAAACGCTAGATAGTCTTCTTCTTTCAGGATACTTTTCAAGCAATACTTCGTCAGAAAAATACGTTGATAAATATTAAATTGACAGTTTAACAATTCGCACTGCGAGAAAAGGAAAATATAAGGAGGAGAAAAAAAAGGAACTATGACTAAAATACAAATTTATTCATAAAAATGAATGGGAAGAATAAATTACTGGCAAAAAAAAGCGAATGTAAATGGTTCCGAGTGAATACAAAATGGAAAAAAAATCACTTATATATCACCTAAAAGACCGAGAGAACGAACAAAATGCTCTTTCTGTCTGCATAGAGACGGTTGATGTAATCTAATAATCACCGCTTCTAATATGCGTAGATGATGAGCTGACCGAGATTCGCACAGGACAGTTAACGAATCATCACTATATCTTACCGCATACTTCGGATTGTCTAGCAAATGGTGACTATATATTATATATATATATATATATATATATATATATATATATATATATATATATATATATGTTTTATACAACAAAAAATATTAAAAATGAAAATTTGCAGAAACACTGGTTTTATATATATATATATATATATATATATATATATATATATGTGTGTGTGTGTTTGTAAAGAACACCAAAACAGTTGGTGGGACCAACGGACATCTTGCCAAAAGACTTTAATACCCTTAAACACGATAAAATCTCGACCAAGGACAACAATAAGAAAAAGGAAAAAGACCTAAAGGCAAACAACTAGCTTCTCAGTAAAGTCCTCAATGCCTAGATTACACAGACAGATTAAAAACGCTTTATTTGAGGGTTTTTTTTCTAATTGACCCTGGCTCTTTAGTGTAGCTTTTAGTAGTTGAGCTAGCACAGATGGCTTTTTAATCTTTGCTTATATTCTTTTTCACTTGTGAGGATGTGGTTATCCATGTTTTGTTTTTTTTACTAAAATAATATTGTTTCATTTTTGCCAGGGACGCTTTAAGGTATGAAATTTCCGGCCATGCGTTATAAAAAGTGGTCCACCCTTCTTTTATGTGCGTTAAAGTCATCTGAACATGATGTGAGTATGAAACTCGGATTACGACTAGAGCCATCCTTTCATAGGGGGTATATATATATATATATATATATATATATATATATATATATATATATATATATATATATGTGGGTGTGTGTGCGTGTTTTTTTATATATATATATATATATATATATATATATATATATATATATATATATATTATTTTTGACATCAGTCGTATTGAGCGGCTAAGAGACGAAAACCAAACGGCGAAAAGCCTCAGCAAATTTTTCCTGTTAGTATGTCCCTAGCTGTTGTTCAATATATGGACTTGTGTGCACGTCACTAGCGGGACTGAAAAGCCACATACGTCACAAATATAAAAACTGAATGAAGTTGTCCTGTTCTCATACGTCGAAATCGATGGAAGAGTCTACCACTATATATTAGGTACCCAAAAAATTTTTTGCCTATTTTTGTTAACTTATTTCTGGCCCAGCTGTTTAGGTACTAACAAGCATAAGTACACAAGTAAGCAACTTGTATTGACATGTACATTGTTGAATGATTCAGTTATTATTTTATTACATAACTAATATCATTTTATTTCTCATTTCAGAGCCCTCAAAATGATTAGGAAAAAAAAATGGTAATTCGTGCTTGTCTTTTGTATGCGTTTAAACTTGGCATAAGTGCATCATGTGCTTCTCGTAAGCTATGTACAGCTTTTAGTGAAGGTGCAGTAAGTGAACGAACTGCATGTAATTGGTTTCAGAAGTTTTGTTGTGGCAATGAAACCCTCAAAGATGAACCTCGTGCTGGACGACAAATAGATAATTATATGATGAACAGGACATTTAATATTGAAGATAACTTGAAAACGGAAGGACATAACTTTTTCCAAAGTAAAACTAAAGACTTTTGCAAAAATGGCATTACTCATTTGTTGAACCGCTGGGAGAAGGTCACAAAAACGTGATGGTTCATATTTTGATGAATAAATACATTTAAGACTTTAAATATGTATCTTTAATTTCTTTTATAAAAATAGGCAAAAGCCTATTTGGGCACCTGATATGTATAAATGTGTGTGTTTGTAGGATGTATAATATTGTGTTTTTGTAGGATGTATAATATTGTGTGTTTGTAGGATGTTTAATATTGGGAGAAATAAAGGTAAAGATGATAAGATAAATAGGAAAAAAATTATTAACGACACGTTTCTACATTAGCGTCTGCTATCTTTGGGTTCTTCAGTTATTAATGAAAGAAAGACAAAGCTGTATGTAAGGAAAATTGTCTTGGGATCTCTGAGGATAAGACAGTCTGTTATGTGTCATGCTTGATGCACGCTTAAGCGATCATGCGTCTTTAGATACATGACTGACGAAGCAGATATTTTTCCCGCAGTAGATTGCCATTTCTTTCTACAGTAGACTAGTTGCCATCCAAGACTAAGGAGCCCAGTCTGTCTTGCTATTTATCCATAGCTGGGGTAGAATAGGAGGATTCATACCTTTCCCAAGAGTATTAGCACGTGAGTGAATGCAATGGATTCGAGTGGAATTCGAACTCGGCTCTCTGCTTCCTCAAGCCGCTATCAATTACTTCACCAAAGTAGTAACCATAATACAAATTAAATTAGACATGGTATCACCTCCAGTGTCAAAACTCAAGAAAGCGTCTGTTCACATGTCCGACTGTTGGTATTGCTCGATTTAAAATCAGTTCAACGAAAGAATCTTTTTTTATTTGTATATAAATACTTGCATATACGTATACCTACATACATCCTTGTTAAAATTAATTGAGACAAAACGAATAATTCCGTTAGTATTTACTTTTTCGTATTTTCCTAGTGCAACTTTGCTCAGTGCACATGATAATACTTCATATGTCCATTCTACGAAGTCGTTCCTTGCAGATTAACCACGGCTTCTTGATTGGATTTAAATCAGAAGAGTTTCCGGACCAGTCTAGAGTATTTTGATTTGCTCACTGGTAAGGGCTACCAGTGTGTTCATGCAGAACTGCAATATTACATTGCTGAAAGTAGTATCGAATAGTGTTATAAAAACCTCGGAGAATTCCATTGATATCTTTAATCATTTCTTAAATACAACGGTTCAGAACTTACTGTGGAGTTTTGCTGTTGCACGATTTGGACAATTTTGCTGCTACACTCGATAAATATATATATATATATATATATATATATATATATATATACACAGGGTGCGATGGTTAAATTGTCGCCATGTTATATTTTAATATCGCGCATGCGCGTTTTTTTTGTTGTTTGTTTTTTGTCGACTGTAAATTATAGTAGTGTCAATTGGGAATCGTCTGTGAGAAAAAGAGCATCATGACGCAATTTGCTCCGCCAGAAATTTGGCTATGGCATTCTGTATTGCTTGGCATTCGCACCAGAAACTCCAATACGAACATTTCAGAGTTTTTGGATGTTAATATAAGGACAATGCAGGGGATTCGGAAATAGTTGAATGAGTTTAATTGTTTTTAACGAAGGTACGACAGTTCGAAAACCTCTCCGGAATTTGTTGGTGAGGTCCTCAGATTCACCACGGAGGCCTACATCAAATGCTTAAGGATGTAGTTCTGCCCTGGGTCAAGAATATGGCTGCTAGAAAGCCTTATGTCTGGTGACAGGTTCTGTAACATGCCACTCAAATAGAAGATCCCATTTATCAGTCAATTTCTGTGACTTCATCAACCCTTAAATAAGGCCACCTAACTCCCCAGACTGCAAACCCCTTAGTTATTATGAGTGGGGTGCATTTGAGCGAAAGACCAACAAAACACTTTGTAACAGCAAAGATAAACTGAAGGCAAGGATTATGGCAGCATTAACCAACCTAAACAAGGAGACCGTCCAGAAGAGTTACAGGAGATTCCAAAGTTATTTGGAGGCCATGGTTAAAGTCAATAGCGATTTTATGGAATAAATTTACTTTTTAGAAATTGAAGATATCTTTGTGTAATTTTGGTAAATAAATCTGTTAAAATAAGAAGTTAGTGTTATTTTCATTTTTGTGTAATTTAGTCGACAATTTATCTATCGCACCATATATATATGTGTGTGTGTGTGTGTAGTTACTATAGACAAAATATTTTATGCCAGTCTCTGGATTTCGAATCATCGCATAAATTTGAAGGTTGTGTTTTTTTTTTCAAAATTAATTTATTAGCTCACTTCAAGCCAGATGGCCTTATTCTTTCTAATGAGATTCATCATATATTCAATAGTACTACTATTACTGCTACTAATAATGATACTATTCATTCTCAAGAATAAATAAACAGAAGAAAAAGTACACGTTTCGTCTTTTAAGTCTTTATCGGGCTAAAGTAATATATACATGATGTAACTACGCCTGCACACGAAAATAGAGGACGCTAAAATTTTATACTTTTAAATTATTTTTAATGTGTTTAGGTATAATATCCAGCTGATTAAATTTGATTTCTTCTTGTTTTTCTTCATGTTTTTGTTAGACTTTTCTTAAATTTCCCACATTGTGATTATAGTAGATTTGTCAAGAATGGTGAAATATTGTAAAAATTTCTGCGGATGATCTTGCGATTAAAGCAATTTCTATATATTTTTGTCTGAGTAACGTAGTTTCTGAGTAACATAGTTTCTTATCAAGTGATGGTGTTGAACACCATTACTTGATAAGACACTAGAAGTGATGAAACAAAATGTCTTTTTGTCGTGCTTTTATAAGATATTTATGTTATAATTTTCGAATAAATAATTCTATTTGATCTACTCTGTATTGAGCACTCTTTTAAGAATAGTATTTTTTGATTATTGGAATTTATTCCGTATATACCAATCCTATACTTGGACATATAGACATATATATGTCTATATATATATATATATATATATATATATATATATATATATATATATATATATATATATATATATATATATATCATTTAGGATATTACAACAGAAATATGTATGGATCACTACATAATTGTAGTCGTCCCTCAGTCGATTGTCGATTTAAATAAATATATATATATATATATATATATATATATATATATATATATATATATATATTTATTTATGCATGTATGTATGTATATGTATATCAAATCCGTATGTGGTAAGGATAATTCAAACAGGTTTTTTTAATATAAAATATTAAAAATGATAGACCTATGTAGAGATCAATGTATCAAAATACAGAACAATATTATATATATATATATATATATATATATATATATATATATATATATATATATATATATATAATGAAAAACTCAATACATTAATAAAAAGTTCTGAAATAAATTATTAACGAACTGTTTAATGATGTATTGAGTTTTTCCTTGACTATATATATATATATATATATATATATATATATATATATATATATATATATATATATATATATCATTTAGGATATTACAGCAGAAACATGTAAGGATCACTACACAATTGCAGTCGTCTCCTCAGTCGATTACTAAATAATATTAGTCTCCTATGTACAGGGTCCTCTTTTAAATTAATTGTTACGAAAGTTGGAAGTGTACTCCATTCGTTTTCATCGTACCTGATATATATATATATATATATATATATATATATATATATATATATATATATATATATATATATATATGAATTACACAACAAAATCCCAAAATACATCATATGGGGATAGATCTATTTCAGCCAACGCGAATTACGTTAGTTTTTTTCAACCCCGATGTATGGATTGTATTCATGTCGGAATTGGAGATTTAAAATTTACCTTTGACAGTAGTCGAAAAATTAATTCAGGTCCTACCTATTTCGGCGTCTCCACGCTTCGAAAAACCTTAGGTATTTCGGCTTGTAGTTTAACAAACCAATGCCCAAGGAAAAATGAGGAATAAAAAAAGAAAGAACTAAGAACATGAAATTAAGGCGAAAACAATCGTCCAGAATTCAAGCTCAGTCCAAAGAAAAAAAAACTCCAAAACGAGTGAAAGTAACGACGTAAAGTGCTCAATACACGAAGTAGAGCAAACCCAACATAAACCTAGAGAGCCAGGTAAACCTACCTAGGTTTCACGTAAACGTTTACCTGACTCTTTAGATTTATATATATATATAGCTGTTACCATGGAAATTTTGACTTCAATTATTAAAACACGTAAATTTCAGAAATACGTTATTCCAAAAAAATTTCGCTTGAAGATGGAACAGAGCTTACTTTAACTCAATTTAATTCAAATAATTATATTGAAGTTTCGGCTCTTGTTTTGAAACATGAGACTTCTTATGTCGCGATTTGGAATCATATTTTTTAAATAATATATATATATATATATATATATATATATATATATATATATATATATATATATATATATGGTATAAAATGACAATGGGAAAAAAAATCTTAGATTTTGCCGAAGCGTTTCGTCTTCTGACTTTTTCAAGGCAAAAATGAAATCGAAATGTTTTTGTTGTTATAGTTACATTAAAAAATCCAAATTTAAAAAAGATAGACGCTTGTGTCTAAGCCTTTTTTTCTGGTTAATGTAAATTACCTTTATAGTAAGGGATTATTATTATTTCTTTTTCCATGTCGACAATATAGCTAAATTCCCAGATGAAACGCGTCAGCAAAACCTAAGATTTTTTTTCCAAATGTCCTTTTATACCAATCTGTCTTGTCCACAGAATTCATCTGGGAATTTAACTATATATATATACGCATTTATTCAAACATACGCTTATGCATATGTATAGACTTATATATAAAGTGCACATATATATACAGAAAATTAATGTACATGTGTGCAAAGTGGCATCGTTTAATGAATATATATTAACATATATATACACATTAAGACACTGTAACGCCATCATACTGAATTCTATTCGCAAAGAAATTTCAACCAATATAAATGGACAACTGTGCTCGCCCCAACGCCCTCATCGAGATACACTACATCTCCCTCTCCCTCTCTCCCTCCCTCCTTCCCTCCTTATCTTTCTCTCTCTCTCTCTCTCTCTCTCTCTCTCTCACACACACACACAGACGCGTGCGCGCGCGCATGCGCATAATCTTTCTCTCTCTTTTCTAATTATGGCCAGAGGAATTTTTGACTCGAGCTGGGCAGTCCCTTGCTCAAACAAATGACCCTTCTTCTCCGCGCTTCTCCCTCCTTTTCATTCGACCTCAAAACTGGCCCAGCTTCTAGACTTTTCTGGAAATTTTCACCACGTCAAAAACGTCAGCATTCAATAACTGCGACAGCTGTGAAATCCAGTTTGAGTGGGGAATGGATGTTTACACGATGATGGACTCTGTAACGCGCGAACGCTCGTGTCCTTACACATATCCCTAAAAATAAGTGTACACATGTTGTACACAGACGCATATAAAATCTAATGTATACTCATTCACTTTGCCATAATGCGTATTCGATACTTCTCCCAACAGTCATCCTGGGGTCAAGAATAATTTCAAGCTTAGAACATCATTTAAAGTAACCAATGACGCCCAAGCTTCCATCTCGTAATACTAGCAGACTTAAAAACATCCAATTGTGTTGCTTATGGTACGCTTGTCGCATGCAACTGCACGTAGTTTCTTCCCAGTCCTGAAGATTTGCTCTGGATTTTCTCGTTGGTTTATTTATTTGAGGAAATCTAAAAAATTTCAGGGTTTAAATAAAAATTGTACAAATAATTAACTATGTCATCTATCCTTGACGAGACACATATTCACAATGTCAGTTAGGAACACGGACACAAAGCGCTGACCGTCTTTGGGTATTAAAGCATGCTATAAAAAATCTAAATATTCAGAAAAAAATCCATATAATTTGAACAGTTGTTACATACTCTATGTTCCAAAGAAAGAAATATAATAAAATATAGTAAAATTATATTATAAAATATAAAAATTATATTATAAAATATAATAAAATATAATAAAATTATATTATAAAATATAATGAAATATAATAAAATTATATTATAAAATATAATAAAATTATATTATAAAATATTATAAAATATAATAAAATTATATTATAAAAAATATAATGAAATATATAAAAAATTTATATTACAAAACATTATAAAATATAATAAAATTATCATAAAATACAATAAAATATAATAAAATTTATATTATAAAATATAATAAAATTATATTATAAAATATAATGAAATATAATAAATTATATTATAAAAATATAATAAAATATAATAAAATTATATTATAAAATTATAATGAAATATAATAAAAAATTATATAAAGAAATTATAAAAAATATAAAATATAAAAATATAATAAAATTATATTATAAAATATAATAAAAAATATAAAAATAAAAAATTATATTATTAAAATATAAAGAAATATAATAAAATTATATTATAAAATATAATGAAATATAATAAAATTATATTATAAAACATTATAAAATATAATAAAATTATATTATAAAATATAAAGAAATATAATAAAATTATATTATAAAATATAATAAAATACAATAAAATTATATTATAAAATAGAATGAAATATAATAATATTATATTATAAAATATTATAAAATATAATAAAATTATATTATAAAATATAATGAAATATAATAAAATTATATTATAAAATATAATAAAATTATACTACAAAATATAATAAAATTGTACGAAAGAATGAAATATAATAAAATAAATATTCCTGCACAAATTCACAATTATATAGGGTGTTCCAATAACTTGGACCGATTTGAAATGTGAGTTAACTATAAACATCTAATAATGTTTTTCTTTTTCTTTCAGATTTCATAACTTAAGTCTTTGGCCATTTCAACCATGGAAAGATTAACAAATTAAACGACGTGTTAAACTTTCAAGAGGGAAACAGGAAAGATTTTCGTAAATTCAAACAAACTGGGTCGGTGGAAGATGTGAAAATTTCATGACATGCGCGTTTACGCCGTTCAGCTGAAAACATTGCTGCAGTACGCGAGAATGCGACCGGAAATCCAGACGCCTCTGTTCGTCATCGCGCGCAGGTCTGGAACCTCGCCGCAACAACGTTACATCGAATTTTGACAAAAGATTTGACTCTACAAAATTTATCTCTTGCAAAATTCAGTTGTCACCAGAACTAAAAGCTGCTGACCATATGGAGAGCCGTACATTCGTCAATTGGGTGCACGAGCAAAGACAAACCGAAGAAGAGTTTTTCCCCCAAAAATTCTCTTTAGTGATGAAGCCTATTATCATCTTGGTGGATTTGTTAATAAGTTGAATTGTCGCATTTGGGCAGATGAAAATCCAAGAAAGACTGGAAAAGCAACTGCATCCACAAAAGGTCACTGCTTTGTGTGCATTTTTGCTAGCAGAATCATTGGGCCGTATATTTATAAATTTGAACGTCTATTTCCGTAATAGCCTTCGATAACTTTAACACGTTGCGTGATTGTTAATTTTGGTTGAAATTACCAAAGACTTAAGTTGCTAAATGTGAAAGAAAAGAAAAACAAAACTCATTAGACGCTTAAATTAATTCACATTTAAAATAGGTTCAAGTTACTGGAACACACACATATATATATATATATATATATATATATATATATATATATATATATATATATATATATATATATAAAATTTTATAAGTCAACACTTAGACAGTCTGTTTCATACTATATGCAATCGTCAGGCCATGATTACCTGACGATTGCATATAGCATGATATCGAGCACTTTATTCCATAAACATAGCACACCTTAAGACTATATTTCTTCATATATATATATATATATATATATATATATATATATATATATATATATATATGTGTGTGTGTGTGTGTGTCTGTGTGTGTGTGTATGTGTGTGTGTGTATGTATGTATGTATGTATATGCGTTTCCGTGTATGCTATTGTAAACGTTATTTTAGTAGATACACCATGTTTGAGTAGACGTCTTCCTACTGAAACAGTATGAATTACGCCTACCCACTTGGGTATCTAGACAATGTGTTCTACGACAGGGTTTGAAACAGTGTTTCCATTTGTAGGAAAAATATATATATATATATATATATATATATATATATATATATATATGTGTGTGTGTGTGTGTGTGTGTGTGTGTGTGTGATAGCAAATCAAAAATTTAAGGCAACTTCCATACAAAACTATTATTTCCACTGATGAAGAACAAATGCATATGTCACTGTCCGACAAAGTCCCCTATGCACGCCGACGCGCTGCCGGTATCGTTCAAAGAGCTTCTTCATCCTTACCGAAAAGAACTTTTTCGGTTGCTCACAAAGCCACGTTTGCATCTGTTTGCTTGTTTAGCCACCTAACGCAGCACACAATTTACGTTACCCCAAGTGATCATTCACTATGCCACTTTGTGCAGATCCATAACCGAATCCCACGTCGGCTTTCCCTGATCGAGGCATCCACCCACTGGATGCGTTCTTCAGTGCGCGTTTTTGATGAACGACCAGATCGGCTTTCGTCCTTTACATTTTTCTTCTTCCCGCTTTAAAGCTTTCTACCCACTTATATTCTTTGATTCATGGTGCGTGCTCCATACTGCGCCAATATCCGGGGGATGGATTTCGCAGGTTTGACTCCTTCTGCCCACAGAAAGCGCACTGACACGTTGTTTCTCGGTGGTGCAATTGCGAAGTGAAGCGTCTATATGTCTGACCTCATTGCTTCCTGCTACACCAATGAATGATGGAATGCAGCGCGTGGCTAGCAACCCGTCATCCCATGCGCGGTGTCGTGTGTCAGCACCTCCATATTGTTTTAACGCGTAATTGCAAAGTTGCCTTCAGTTTCGGACACACTAGATATGGATGTGCAGGTGGTGCAATTGTTAGAGGCTCGGAACGAATAATCAGTGATTCTAATCCGAATTCATCCTCCCCGAGATCGTGGCATCACTGCCGTGCAAATATCGTTGTGGAAGCGTTGAACTCATCACTTTTCACCCCCAAATAGGTTAAGTAGTGAAAAAGAGGCGACGGAGATATGGTTCTACAGAAGGATGCTAAGGATATCATGGACTGAGCGTGTGATAAGGCCTTAGAGAGGATGCAAACAAGGAGGAGGCTTATACTTAACATCCGAAAGAGGAGGCTGAAGTTTTGCGGGAAACATAATGAGGAAGGGGGATCTGGAGAATTTGATACTCACGGGTCAAATAGAGGGAAAGAGAGACAAGAGAAAGCAGTGCGTAACAAAAATGGCGAGTTTGAGCAGATGGATGACAGAACGTGGTCTGGGGGAGAGGGGAGAGGGAAGTTGTTAAGAGTTGCAAGGTAGAGAGGGAGGTGACCGAAAAAGCTTGCGACAATGGACAATATGGACAGTTTTTTACTCTCTTTTACGAAAAATGGGAAAATGTAAGAAGGCTGGAATAACGAAATAAAAATTATTAACATTTTCCTTGTTCGACATATTTAACGAATGATCCAGCCCAAACAGACATTAAATATATATATATATATATATATATATATATATATATATATATATATATATATATATATATATAACCAAGTATATGATTGGTGTATACGGAATAAATTCAAATAACCAACAATTACTATTCTTAAAAGAGTGCGAAGGATCGTTAATTAATTTGAAACTTTTAAAACCATTTATTTTACATTCAACATCGTCACTTGATAAGACAGGGGAGGTGTTGAAACAAAATGGCTATTTTATAGTCATTTTATAACATATTTATCTTGTAATTTTTTAAATAAATATATATATATATATATATATATATATATATATATATATATATATATATATATATCGGTGTAACAGCAAAATTGTCCAATTGTTAGATTAAGCTCTGAAATATCGTATCTCAGAAATGATTAAAGATATCTTACTAGAATTCTCCGAGTTTTTTACAACACTATTGAGCAATAAGAATGTCTAATTTCTCTCCAAGCTTAACAGAAATATCGTGATGAAGTCGATCATAAATGAAAATGACATGTTCATCATTAATTAATCATAGCTAAGGATCGGAAGCGCATGAAGGATTGATATAAAGTTCATATATATATATATATATATATATATATATATCCAGGATCATTTTCAAATTTATTCAAGATGATCTTCGCTCTCTAAACTTCTAACCTTTTGTCCTGGTGTAACAACGTGCCTCCCAGCTTTCACGTACGGTTTCATTTTCAAGTCTTTTTTCACTGCACTTTGGGCTGCCATAGATGAAACTTCTCTCTCACGTGCCAAACGTCGTATGAATCGAGTTGGATCTTTTCTAATTGATCTCTTTAGCTCTAAGTTGAAATGATGACCACTCATCCTGCTTTGACCTCCTGATCCAGTTTTTCTCTCTAGTGTTTCATCTTTTTAAAGCTTATTCTCCGTTGATAGTTTTTGAATGAACTTTGATGCTGGAAGCCAGAGTATGTATGCTGGTAACATTACTGAAGGCCTGATGATTTTTTCATCTCACCATTGCTCAGCTGGTAAAACAGTGGTGCTGACGCAAAACGGTTTTATACTGTTCTCTTTCTAGGTGAATAACTCAAATGGTTTTTCAGAGATTCTGACGATAAATGGTATCAAGATTGCTAAACGTCTTATCTGAATATTTGGAAAAAGGAATTAATTACTTTAGTGGTTTTAAAGATATTAAATTTCGTGAGATAGACATTTATGCTGTTACGCGACAGTTGTGTCGTTATACGCGGTATATATATATATATATATATATATATATATATATATATAGTCATCGACAGATCGACTGTTTCGCTGTATCACAACTCATCTGTGTGGCTAGACATGCAATTATTTGAAGCCAGGACCGATATATAATTGGCCCTGTTCTGGCATCTCGTCTACAGTCGCTCTCTCACAGACGCGCCGTCGCTTTTCTCTGTCCTTTTTACAAATACTTTCATGGTAATTGCTCCGAGGAGCTGCATTCGCTGGTTCCCAGACTTCATAAATTCAAGCGCCCTACGAGGCTGGCATGCCACGCTCACACTTTCAGTGTCGAAACTATTAAATGTAGTCGTCTCTTCTACTCCAATAGTTTCATATCTCGCACCTCTCGCCTGTGGAACTCCCTTCCCTATTCCATTTTCCCTGAGAGCCATAATCTCCAACTATTCAAATGTAATGTCAATCGACATCTCCAGTTGCCTTGATCTATCCACTATCCTTCTCCTCATACTTTCCTCTATCACTCCTACCTGATCTTGCTCCAAATCTTCTATAACCCCTTGCGTCCTAATGGATTCCCGCCTTGCTTGGGGTGAAACGCTAAAAAAAAAAATTAACATCAGTTCTTCCCTCAGCGCACGCTAGAAAGAATGGGAATTTTTGACACTTAAGTGTTACTGGCTACCAGAGGGCTCAATTCATAATGAAGAGCTTAGCTTTAATCAGTAGAAATTGAAATATAATTTCGTTAAATGCCAGAAACTAATTTACACAGACGAAAGTGTATAGGATGCGTTTTTAGCACTAGATCATCTACAAAAATGTGTGTTAAAGTTCTTAGTATATTTCACCATTCTTGGCAGATCTTCTATTTATTATCATAACGTGGAGACTAAATTAAAAAAAAACGGACAAAAACATGAAGAAAAAGCTACTCAAATTAGCTAGACTATATACCCTAACGCATTAAAAAATTAATTTAAACGTTTAAAATTCCAGTGACCGCTTTGTTTTGAAAAAAATCTTAAGAGTATAGAAATGTAAATATCTGGGAAATGTTTTAACAGAGGGCAAAAATTGTAACATCGAAATTCGAAGGCGATTTTGAATAACAAAACATGCCTATCAAAATCTAAACAAAGTATTAAGACACTGGGAAATATTCGTTAAAAACAGAAAACATCGCTGAACTGCTGCGTAATCTCCGTTCCTCTGTGGACATCGATGGAAATAAGACTTTGCTTTGAGGCAACAAATATGTGATTCTACAAGGAAGATGAGAATACTATACACGAAACAACAAGGAACATTCAAGGAAAATATCAACCAAAAATGACAATTATATATAAAATGAAGATACGACTATATACGGGCGCAACTCTAAAGCTCTCGATGGTCAGAGATTGAAATCTCTTCCAATCTTGCACAAACGTCCCAATATTGGATGGTTACATTCGCTGCTGCGAAGACCAAGCTAGTTGCATTTCATCATCACCGATCTGACCCCGAACTACTACCATTCTGCATGAACGAAGGTCCTCTCGGCGAAGCACCGTGAATTGTAAGACTTTTGGGCCTCAGACTCACATCCGATCTCAATTTGAACTCGTACATACGATCCGTTGCTAAGGTTGCAGTTAAAGTGGTCTGTTCCTTGTACGAATCTGACCCCTCTTGCTATCCTCTACCTTTACCAGAGTCAGGTCAGGTCAAAAATGGAATATTTGGGTTGTGGCTGCCCAGACCTCATTCTCCAGCCTTCAAAATCGTCACCAAACCCGTGTGAGTGACGAACAATTCTCCACCCTTCAACCTCTTTCCGATTGCTCTAACGCTACTCCAACGGAAATTTCTCGTACGAACTACATTCCCTGGTCCCGCCAAGGACAACCTTCAAAGCAAGAAAACGCCATGCCACTTTTGTTAGTTATGTGCCATGTGGGATACAAGCTTAGGCGATCATGTATCTTTCGAGGCAGATTTTTTTTTTCCCACAGTAGGTTGACATTTCTTTCTGCGGTAGACTAGTTTCCATCCAAGGCTATATAACCCGGTTTGTCCTGCTATTTATTCATAGCTGGGGGGAAGAAGAAGAGGATTCATACCTTTCCCAAGGGTATTATCACGTAATTGAATGTAATGGATTCGACTAGAATTTGAACTCGGCTCTCCGATTCCTCAATCCGAGTAGCTATCCATTACTCCACCGTGCCTGTCCTATTTGCCATGCCCCTTACATTATAGCAAACAACCCACATTCCCTCCGTATTCTATTGGTGCCCACGAACCATTGCCCTGTGGAACCGACTCCGAATAGGATGTTTCCCTGACCACTACAATCTTAACTTGTTCAAAGTTGGGGTAAACCGTTGTCTTTCACTCTTATAGAAACAAAATGCCCCCACACGTAAAACTCTACCCCGAGTGCCGCCTGGCTTTGTAATGGGCAAACCTCATTGTAAAAAAAAAAATGTCATTAGTTGAAATTTCTGGGACACCTAATAAGAAATCCTGGAAAAATGAGAAGAGCAGTTTGTATAAATGGATATCAGAACAGGAAGGGGTACGTATTGTAAAAAAAAAAAAAAATTAAGAGCTGCGAATAATAGGAAGTCGTAGAGAGCCATAATTTCCTGAAAGGACACGATACATAGTTGATTTACTAACATTGATGAAGTCACAGTACTGGACACCGCGTGCGGCTCGAACTCATTGCACTTGTAATTTTGTCTGCGAAACGATCTGGCACAGCATTACGCTACAGTAAGCACCCAATAAATCAACCTTAAAAATATTTTATAAATATCTATCTCGCAGGTCATTAATTAGTTGTCAGCCTGCCTGTCGCTCTATCTACTTATCAAAAGCCTTTTCTGATCACACCCAACGTCCTTTTCAAACGCTGCGAGCGTGTATACCTAAGTGTAAACGGGCCTATCGCCGCTCCGTCCCTAATTTTTTTCCCCTTAGAAAAGAATTTTTCATTTTTCCTCCCGGGTTTCGCTGTCAGATGTAACAAAATAAATTGGCAGATACGTTTGGTCGTAAGTGCGGGGCGTTGTAAAAAGCCTCGCGCCAGCGCTGGACACGTTGGCCGACAGACGGACGAAGGAACGGGCTGACTGGATAAAGGGTTGTGGTTTCGGGAGGTGTGAGTGGTTGGTGGGTGGATATCTATTTTTTTTTTATCAGGCAGGGTGAGTAGGTAAAGGGTGGTGTTATCGAATTCTGAAGGTGTCAAGCATTTATGACACCAATGAAATATGCCGATATGATTTTTTTTGACGAAAGGCATCGAAAAATATGAGCATCTATGTTATTGTATTTCTTATCATCGGATTCGCAGTAACACCCGTTTTTGTTACTGAGATTTTCATTAAAAAAATTATTATCGCCATCATCGTCATCATTGTCGTTGTTGTAGTCATGGTGCTCATTCGCATTTTCCACCAGACCTGTCAGCTGTATAAATCTATTGAGCTCAATCCTCATTTGGTAACGATAATGGTAATAATAGCCGTTTCCTTATAATGAAACATTCACATTTCATTGACCAAGCAGCCACTGCTACACGAGTTACGCTTTTCATAGCAGCTCGGATTGAGGAATCGGAGAGCCGAGTTCGAATTCCATTCGAATCCATTACATTCACTTACGTGATAATACCCTTGGGAAAGGTATGAATCCTCTACATCCTTCCTCTAGCTATGTAAATAGGAGGACAGACCGGGTTCTATAGCCTTGGATGGCAACTGGTCTACCACAGAAAGAAACAGCAACTTACTGCGTGAAAAAAGTCTGCCTCGTCAGTCATGTATCGAAAGATACATGATCGCCTAAGCATATATCTCGCATGGCATATAACTGACTGAATAGTAATATTAGACGTTTACTTGTAAGTAAACATTCGGCATTCACTGACCGAATAGTCAGTGCTACTCGAGTTACGCTTTTCATCACTCCTTGGTCATCGAACTAGGATCAAAGTGTAGGATCTGTTCTTATTTCTGATGATAATGGTAATGGAAATATTAGCCGTTTCCTTATGAGGAAACATTCAGCATTCATTGACCGAGCAGTCGGTGCTATTGTTGGTTGAAATTTATTAAATCTTTCTATTAAACCAATTTTTCAGGAAAATAGATTTTTCATGTCCACTAAATGTCATCGCATTTTCTAGTATTGTTTGTAGCAAGCAGTCTTGAAGAACAATACTGAATTCCGAACAGACTGAAAACGACTTTGTTTTATTTTCCAAGAACAGATAATGCAACGAGAGCTTATGGATATAAAAACAACGGACGATATGGAGAGCCTTGAATTTACGTCCTTTATGGATATAGCGATGTTTAATAAAATATATATTTAGATATAATTTTTATATAAGGCTAATAATAAATAAAATTTAATTTATTATACTGAAAATAATGAAAGCGCATTCTCCACACTGTTTTCTTTCTTTGTCTTGTGTCGATTGTCATACTTATGCATGAAGCAGTAGAATGCTATTCAGAAGCAATACCCAATATACCAAAAGAGTATGAGTGTAGTGTGGCAGTAATCCTTAATACACAGAGGTACTGCTTATATATTTATTGAGTTTATAATGGTGATTCTTTTTAAAATTTGATTTGTTTTTAACGGCATAACAACTCCTTACGGGTCATTTAATATCGAAATTTAATTGTGACCTTTGAAGTAATACAAAGTTATAATGTTATCACTATTGAATACATGGCAGATGATACTCAGATTTTTGTATATAAATGGGAACAGACATTACTAAAGGCAGTGATATGCGTGTTTTATGTTGTAGTTTTGTTGAAGTTATATTTTGAATAAAGTTTGATATTAAGAAATTGTCGGATATGCCGAATAAAGTCATGAGAAAGTTTTTACATATTGGCTGGGTGACTGTTTGATTAGTTGATTTTGTTTAGTGACATATCAACACCTCTATGGGTTATTTAATGCTGAAATCAAAATATTTGTAACATAATTTTATGGTTTCAATATATTTTGAACGCAATTGTATGTCTTCAACTAAAGATAAAATGTGTTCGGGTAATATTTGTTACCCGTCCTGTTTTCTCTTCCATTCGGAAGGGCGTCTCCCTCACCCACATCATGTTAATTTAGTGATTTATAAATATAAGTGTAGTTGTAGACTCGACTACATAGGGAGGACGTCCCAACGTTTGAATCTGAGAATAAAACAACACTTACCCTCCAGGATTTTGAATCCGGATGCCAGGAAAAGCCAACTAACCAATACTTCTGGTTCTGCTATTGCTGAGCATGTAATAAATAGCAGGAATTGTGTCTTTGATTTTAGGGTGGATCATTTTTTCTATTTTATCTAGGTCCCACTCCACATATCACCTGAAGATTCTAGAGTTCTTGTATATCAGATCCCGTGGGCCTTCATTACCAGTTTGTATTAATTAATACATTTACTTTCCTATATTCCTTCTTGACGTTTGTTATTTATTGGTACCGGATTTCATCCTGGGATCCACAACAGTTACTGAATTGAATAATCAAATGAAGTTTGGTAATGAACGATAATACATAGAACACGAACAACACATATAAGATTCGCCAGCGACGCGTAGAATAATTAGTCAACTGCTAGAAGTGTCAGGTGAATTCCACAATGTATCTCCAACTACAGGATATCTACCAACCATCCCACGCGGTCAGATGTGGCGCAAAGCCGAATTTAACGTGAGGTATCCGAGCGCATAGACTCGGCCAAAAATTCCCCGTACCCCCTATAAAACGACTTCGGGTAGCTGTTTCCCGAGACGAGACTCTGCTCTTCGTCTGGGTATCCTCTCTCTCTCTCTCTCTCTCTCTCTCTCTCTCTCTCTCTGCAGAGAGTTACACCAGCACAGCTGGAAACGAGTCTCCAACTGCAGCATATCTACCAACCTCCCCACGCGGTCAGATGTGGCACAAGCCCGAATTTACTGTTGCGTATCCCAACCCGTAGGCTCGGCCAAAATTTCCTCGTAGCCCCCATATAAAACGGGGTCAGGTAGCTGTTTCCTGAGACGAGACTCTGCCTTTCGACATAGCTTCGTCTGGGGATCTTCTCTACCCGGAGACAGAGAGTTTCAACTGAAGACCAACATACAGTATTTACTACTCTGTGTATGTGAATGGGGACATACACATTATCGTCCGTAGATATACTTCAACAATTATCTTTATATGTTTTTGCTCATACTTACATTAACCCTTGTTTTATATATTGTTTTGTGTTATTTATTTATTACTTGGACTCGCAATAATTCTTAAAGGAAAAAATATACCAGGAGATACATTCCAGCAACAAACGTAATAAACAACAGTTAATATTTTTTCTCGAATGAAAGGGCTTCTTCCATGCCATGAAGTCCCGAAATGCATGATTGGTGATTAGGTTCTTGCACTTTTTTTTCTTGGCGCAATTTCAACTGGTGCACTTGCGTCGTTGTTCAGATAATTTTTTTAGAACTTACAGAAACCAGCGAGTACTACATCATCCTTATGGAAGTGAGCAGAGTGACATTTTTCTGCTAAAAGTACACCCAACACAAGGCCAAAGAGCCACTCAAAGTAGAGGATTTACCGAATAAGCTTGTTGTAAGTGCGTAAAGGGAGGGAGTAAGAAATGCATATTAGGATATGCAGGAGAGATGACGGCTTATTCTAGACTTGAAAACTTGAAGAGGTTAAGATCGTAGTAATCGCGGAAGCATCCACTCGGGAGTTTGTTTCACATGACTCACCTAACACTCACACACACACACAAACACAAACACGCACGCACACACTCATATATATATATATATATATATATATATATATAGAAAGAGAGAGAGAGACACACACACACACACATATATATATATATATATATCTGTGTGTGTGTCTCTCTCTCTCTATATATATATATATATATATATATGTGTGTGTGTGTGTGTGTGTGTGTATATAAGCGGATAGTAAAAGTAAAAGAAAGACTGAAAACAATCTCGCCTAAAAGTTATAGACTACAAAAAATAGCTGAATGCAACATTCAAACTCGAATATGAAGAGCTAAGATATTTAAGAAAAGGCTAAAATGCCTAGCAACCTCACAACCTGGCTTTTGACAGGAAGGACTCCTTGGAAAATGAAAGGATCCCTTCCACTTGCCTGAGGAGACCTTACGGTCAAAACCGGTGTAGCGAAGTTCGTCGGCATTTTAGTTTTATATATATATATATATATATATATATATATATGTGTGTGTGTGTGTGTGTGTGTGCGTGTGTGTGTGTGTGTGTGTACTGCCCTCATATATATTTCGATGATCCCCGCACTGTTGAATCTTTTCAAATGCTAATGGTCGGGTTCTCACCTACCTTGTGTTTTCAATTATTGTAATCTACATTTTGTGATCATTCCCTTGTACAGCCAGATATTGTTTTACTTCTTTCATCTTCCCAAACTCTACGAGCAGCTTCTTCGGGCCTGAAAAAAAAAACCCTTTAAAATCATGCTTCAACAAAGCGCATAAAAAAAATACGATTCTGTCGTTTCACCTTACTAGAGAAAAAGAAAAAAAAAGATCCCAATAAAAATCCAATCAATTTCTCGTATATTCCATAGAACAAAACTCTGATTTATCCACTGGCTCTGCTATAAAAACAAAAAAAAAAAAAAACTTCTCACACAGAAGCTAGAAATAAATAATAAATCGTTGTTCTATTAAAGATGTCTTCTCGTTACCCAAGACGTATCACTGGTCAGCAAAATTGAAATATTCTACCTAACAAAAAAACGACACATCATACTGGATACGAATAACTTATTGTACTGTATGAACACATGCCCACTGACGTACGCTCAGGTGCACATTAAAGTATCCCATTGTCCATTTTTTTTTGGTGATGGAGGGGGAGCCATATACTGAAGTGTAACATTTATTCTTGATTGCTGCCTTTAATCATTTTAGATAGTTCCTTACAAGAACACTACACACACTGATAGGTACTTTGTTCAATTCTTCCTTGGCAATAGCTTATAGTTCTGTCAAATTCGAAGGACTCATTTCTCTTACTTTTTTCTTCAAATATGCCTATACGGTTTCAATGGGGTTTAGGTCAGGAATTTGTGCGGGGTACGCCAATACCTTAATTTCGATGTCATCTAATTATTTTGTAACAATTTGTGCTATATATTTCGGGTCACTGTCATGTTGGAACGTCCAAAAGGGCCTTTGCGCATTTTGTTTTATATTATTTTCAAGAGTAGCCAAATTCTGCTCTTTATCTATGATAACTTGTAGACTCACTAGTTCTGGTTCAGAAACAGCAAAACATCCCCAGAGCAGAATGCTCCCACCAACATGCTTAATTGTAGGGAGGGTATTTCTTTGTTTGTAAGCTTCGTTTACTTTCTCCCATACATAACGGATGTTCATGTGACCAAATAATTCTAGTTTGGCTACATTTGATCGTAAAACATACTTCCAATATTTACGGCCATGTTCTACATGGCTTCTAGCATAAGCTAATTTGCATTTTAGGTGTTTAAGGGTTTTCATTGGGTGGCAAGCTCAAAGTCCTCCTCCATGAAAGCATTTAATGACTGTTCTTCATCGATAAGTTCAACCCGGATGTCTCTAAATCTTTGACTATGTCCTTTGTCGTTAAGTAAGACTTCTTCAACACATCACTGACAATTTTCATTTGCATTCTCTCAGAAATTAACAGTTTTCTGCCAGTCCTTAATTAATTTTCAACACAATGAACTTCGTTGTACTTCTTGATAATACTACGAATTGTCACTCTAGTAACATTTAAACGCTTGGAAAGTATTGTATATCCATCTCCTTGTTTGTACGCATGAACTATCTTCATTCAAAGCTTCACGTCAAGTTCAGTCGTCTTCACCATGGTTGCAGAATGAATAAGTTATCGTGGTATGTGGCACTTACATATTGTCTTCTTCATTACCTTTTAGAATGATATAGAATCAGGACAGTACTATTTCATTTTCAAAAGGTGTTGTGTTAAATGTCAAATTAAGAAAAAAATATTACAATTGCCACAGAGCAATATTATTTCCATAAGAGGTCGAGTAATTTTGTACTGCACCAATTTTCAGAAAAATCTATAACTATAAATGTCATGGATCAAAACTTTCCCGAAAAAACATTTTCCCGAATTATTCAAAACTAATCAACTATTTATGGTAAATTCAGTAAATTCTTGAAAATATTTGCATTTCCTTAGAAAATGTGCAAATATTCAATAGGGGCAAATAATTTTGTCAACAACTGTATATATATATATATATATATATATATATATCCAAGGATAGGATTGGTGTATCCGGAATAAATTCCAATAACCAACAAATACTATTCTTAGAGTGCTCAATACAGAGTAGAGAAAATATAATTATTTATGCGAAAATTATAACATAAATATGTTATAAAAACACTTGATAAGACACCAGAAGTGTCGAAACAAAATGGCTATTTTTTGTAGTGATTTTATAACATATTTATGTTTATAATTTTCGAATAAATAATTATATATATATATATATATATATATATATATATATATATATATATATATGGGCAGTAATCCGTTACTAGAAACTAGGCGGGTCCTATTAACACATTAAATTTGAAATATATTGAAACTGACTCACAAAAGACCGCTCAATATTTATTTTCATTAAACATAGCAAATTTTCTTTCAGAATTGAAATTAAGATATCTTTAGTTTATTTTACCTTTAGACTAAAGGTATCTTAAGTCCAATTATAAAGGAAGTATATATATATATATATATATATATATATATATATATATATATATATATAGACAGAGAGAGAGAGAGAGAGACAGAGACAGAGACAGGGACAGAGATAGAGAGAGATACAGAGACAGACAGAGACAGAGAGAGTGTGAGAGAGAGATATGTATGTTTGCATGTATATGTGTGTATGTATGTGTGTGTGTGTCTGTGTCCGGTATTTACAAACTTACCAAAGGCTGTATAAACCCACAAGCCAACAAAAACGCAGCAGCCTAGGCAAACTACGCCCCCCAAAAAGAAAAGAAAAACAGAATAATGAGCACTCGTACATCCACCGGCCTTAACACATCCTCACTTGGAATGGTAATTTTTTTTTTCCACGCCTCCGAAGTTTAGATCTTTGGAGATAATTCGACTACTGTAATTTCGCTTTCCACCAATTTTAAGTGCACGCGTTAAATTTAAACTGATGGGATGATGGATTATCTACAAAGATCTAACGATCGATGGGATAAAGAATAAAGATAATCAATGTAACGTATCTTAACTTGCAAGAACACACGGATTGATTGATTAGTATTGTTTTATTTAGGTGACGTCCGCCCGGGTTGTCGTGGTTTTTTGGTTAATTCCAAAAATCCGGAGCCACTAAGAAGATAGAACCAAAAGACTCCGCATGAGTACACTTCTTTGAGTGGCGCTCTTATATATTTCTAGTTTACCCCCCATATATATATATATATATATATATATATATATATATATATATATATATATATATATATATATAAAACCTCGGATAGCTCAACTTGCAGTAGAACAAATCGGTATCCGAGGAATAAAAAAAGGAGGAACCAAGAACATTAAAACAAGGCGAAAACAATCGGCCAGTGTTCAAGCTCCAAGTCCAAAGAAAAAAAAAACCCAAAGCGAGTAAAAAGACAACTGCGTAAAGTGCTTAATACATTAAGTAGAGCAAAACCTAAGATAATCCTAAGGATCCAGGCAAACCTACCTAGGTTTCACCTAATCGGATCTTCAGGGTTTACCTTGAAGATCCGTTTACATATATATATATATATATATATATATATATATATATATATATATATATATATATAAACGTTCTCTGCTGGCATGATTATATTGAATCTGCTGCTAGGAAAGTAGGTTCACTGTTTCATCCTTGTTGGAATATTGCTGCAACATATGTTCTATTTCTCCTAAAAGATACTTCGGGATTCTTTGATAAAATCCAAAGAAGAATCTGCAATGTAAGTGGTCCTGACCAGGCATTGTTCTGGCGAGCTTTCCGCAAGGGTACTTAGACTTTATGAATTTAAGCGCAGTACCAGACTGACAACAAGATGTTATCAATTTGCAGTTGAAATATCTAGATGTAAACGTATGTCTTATGCTAACAAGTTCGTTTCTCGCAATTCTCGATTATGGAACTCTCTTGCTTCCCAGTCATGCAATATGAACCTTTATTTACTGTCGTCTTGATTCCAATTCTTTTATTGTTCACGCTCCTTAATGAGGTTTTCCTTTTTCTTATTCTTTCAAAATCAGTAACCCCCTTTTGTCTTAGCGACTTTATTGCCTCCCTTGGGGTGAAATGATTAAAAAAAAACCATATGAATAAAAAAAATATAATAATGCTACTTATTGATGTACGTAAAATGATGTAAGTCAACGTATATTATGGCGGACATAATTATGAATTTTTCAGTATTTAAATTCACAATACTAATCAAAAGCCGACACTGAGTTTCGTAATTCCATACTCGTCATGATTCAAATAAGAATTGCTGTATTAATTATTAAATATATTTAATACAATTATTATTACATTTATATTAAATATAAACGTTCTTAGATATACATAAATATATATATATATATTAAATATATATATATATATATATATATATATATATATATATATATTGAACAATAAAAATATTAAAAATTAAAATCTTCAGACACACTCGTTTGTAGATTAATATTCTTAAATTATTATTATTTCATTTAGATTCCTCGACTAGTTTCGGCCAACATGGCCATCATCAGGAGAAGAAATATTTCTGCTTGCTGGTAGCAGTGAACTACAGAAATGAATGTCTTCATGGATATATATATATATATATATATATATATATATATATATATATATATATATATATATTGAACAATAAAAATATTAAAAAATTAAAATCTTCAGACACACTCTGGTTGTAGATTAATATTCTTTCGTTTTTTTATTATTATTTTTCATTTAGATTCCTCGACTAGTTTCGGCCAACATGGCCATCATCAGGAGAAGAAATATTTCTGCTTTCTGGTAGCAGTGAACTACAGAAATGAATATGAATATATATATATATATATATATATATATATATATATATATATATATATATATATATATATATATATAAATATATATATATATATATATATATATATTATACCATGAAGAGGTAATTAAACATAGAATTAATTAGCAATGTTAATGTAATTAATGGCGAAATCTCTTCGCTAACATGACTTAAAGTATTAACTTACTAATAATCCATTGATTAACATGATCCTTATGTTTAAATTATTGTCAGATTCGATGTAGTTAGGCCGAATATTTTCGAGACTTTCACATTTTCATCCTCCAAGATGAAATGAATATAGTGTAGACAGAAAGATGTTTTTTAAAAAATATGTTATTGTCATTTATATAATTTTGGAACGTGAGGTGTCGTAATGCTAGTTATTATTTAATTAAATATATTCTTTAATATTTGAATATTTCATTTGAGAATTTTTGTTTGAATTTAATAAGGTTGTAAATCCACTAATCTTTTTTGTTGTATGTGTTTTTCAGTTAAAATGACATGGACTAAAAGTACAGTCCAATTAATAGAGTAAAATGTCTTAGTAGTTTTTTTCCTTCACAGAATTTTGCATGTACTGCGGGTCGATTTTCTTAAATATATTAAATTGTGCAGTATGTATATTATATCATATCATAAAAGGTAATTATATATGTATAGATAAATAAGTTTTCAACATCAAGTGAAGCTATGATTTCATTGTCGGGTTTTTCACTTTTTAGGATTTGGATTACTTCTAATGTTGACTTAACACTATATTTACTAGGAAGGTAAGGAGTAATGAGTAGGTTAATGTATTTTGTTAGATGATATACAGGCGTTGGAATTTGCGATATGATAGGACGGAGAGGATAGTTAGGTTTATGTGTTTTTATAGTGCCATATATGTAGCCAGGTCTATAATCACCAACAATTTTAGGGAGTTTTAAAGAGTTCTGTTCAGCATTATTAGCATTAATAAGTTTATTAAGCTTTGATTTTAGTTGGTTGGTCGGGTTCTTGTTAAGTTTTTTAAACTTTATGTGATCATGGAGTATGTGGTCAAGTTTTTTGTTGTAATCCAATTTGTTTAGGATGAAAATATGTTGGTCTTATCAACTTTTTTTTACGAAATACCTTAACAAAATACATTAACCAACTCATTGCTTCCCACCATCCTAGTAAATATAGATAAATATATACATGTGTATGTATGCCTGTATTTGTATGTTTCGTTGAATATGAGAAACAAATAATTTTTTATTGAGGTTCACTAGTGTGCTTATATTTATATTTCATTATACAAGATTAACTGTGTTGAAGACTTTTGAAGTAACAGAAATATGGTTCTACAGAAGGATGCTAAGAACATAATGAGGAAACAGGACTTGGAAAATCTGACACTCATAGGACAGATAAATTAAAGAGGAACTGGGAAAAACAAAGCCTGCGCAAAAATATAAAATTTAAGGGCTCCAAAGAACAGGAAATTGTGGAGAGCTATGAACATCAAAGTTCTGAAGGAGCATGGCACATCGAAGAAGAATCATGGGTCTTAATAACAATCTTTGATACTACAAAAAATTGCCATCTCTTTGAAAATGGCTAAAGAATCAGTCGAAATCGCTCTGGACAATAAACAGTGTGGACATGTCCACAATACGCTTCCCCTGAGAAAGAACACCAGAAAGAATAAA
This sequence comes from Acanthosepion pharaonis, assembly GCA_903632075.3. Classification (NCBI taxonomy): domain Eukaryota; kingdom Metazoa; phylum Mollusca; class Cephalopoda; order Sepiida; family Sepiidae; genus Acanthosepion; species Acanthosepion pharaonis. Next base: position 2,627,197 of record CAHIKZ030000846.1, read on the forward strand.
AGCCTGAAAAATATTCTTTGACCGTCATATTCACTGAAACACGCATTAAATAAAGATTGCTACCCAAATACATAATAGATACACGCAAGCATTTATATATATATATATATATATATATATATATATATATATATATATATATATATTGATAATATTAGTGGTAAATATACACATACATATGCAAAATATATAAATATATATACATATATATACACATACATATATATTTATATAATTTTTTTTTTCAATAGGATAGAATCCAGGTAGAACTCAATGCCCGGGACAGAGTAAGGATATAATAAAAAGGTTTAAACACTAATATTCCATGGTCATAATTTATTCCATTGGAATCGTAAATACGATCCAATTCATCAGACATACAAATTCAAAAAGAAAACAGAAAAAAATATATAAATATATATATATATATATATATATATATATATATATATATATATATATATATATATATATATATATATATATGTGAAACGTGTATATTTCGGCAGCATATTTTCATTAAGGCAGGTTTCATTAAATAATTTAGTCATGTTCTTTCTACTTATTCTCGATAGGATCCTTTCATACTCAGGCAAGAGCTTTTTGTGTGGTTATTAAAAGATGAGAGGAAAACGCTGTGTTGGTTCATATTGTATGTATTTATTTCCGAGTACTTTCGATATAGCATAATGTCATCATCAGGGTATTGTTAATTATGGGATAAGTATTCTGGTATTCATAGTTGTGGAAGATTAAATTATTCGTTTTATCTTAATTAATTTGCACAAGTATGTATATGTGCGAGTCTGTTTATATGTGCGTGTTTCTTACAAATATGAACGTTATATTTAATAGGTGCACATTGAATAGACATCCCTGTTTTTAAACTCTAAAATTATTGTTGACCAGCCTAGAGATTGAAAGTGTTAATAAAGTCAAGGCTGGCAGACATTAATTTCAGCCTTCCAGATAATGGGATATCTCCCCAAACACGTGTACTCTCTACATGCATGTAAGAAGAAGAAATACAATTTTTTTTTTAAAGATCCATTAATTACTTAAGAATTACACACACGCACGCACGTGCACATACACCTAAACACACACAAATCTAAGCACATGATTACACACACACACATACATATATATATATATATATATATATATATATATATATATATATATATATATATATATATATGATAAGATAAAGAAATAATAGGAAATAGATATAATACCTTTGACTTTTATTAAAGCTTCGTCTGAGATTGAGATAAAATAGACCAAAAGACAGAACTCTCAGTCTCTGACGAAATTTTAATAAAATTGAAATATATTAGATTGATAACCATTTCCTATTTGTTCTTTATCTCATCCTCCAGTCGGATTGCGATCCATATTTGATCTGCATTTGAAATTCAACTCATATATATATATATATATATATATATATATAGTCACCATCATAAAACTGTGAAAACATTAGAACACTGTTGCCCAAATATTTTTATATATATATATATATATATATATATATATATATATATATATATATATATATATAGATACATATGTATGTATGTATTCCCTTTTCAAGTACGTTCGATTTTCTTCCGAGATCATCTTCAAGAGTTTACGTAGTAATACAAAACTGTTCTGTGATATCCATTACTGTCATTTTTCTTTATGCTTTCAAATGCAATGGTTGACATTCATGCTTAGCGTTCATTAGAACGGTAAAAATTAGCCACTATGGAATTTTTTTTCTTTTGTGTTGTAATGTCATGGTTATGCGTGCAATAAAGTGTTAAAAACTGTTCTTTTTCTTCTTATTTTTTTTTATATTACTACGTACAACCCTGAAGATGATCTCGGAACAAGATCGAAAGTACTTGGGAAATAGAAATAGATTTTCATAGTTACACACACACATGTATATATATATATATATATATATATATATATATATATATATATATATATTTAAAAGAAAAACAGACCACTTTAAGGTACCATTATAATAATTTATTTCAAACGAGTCCTTTTTTCATTTTTGAAGGATCATTAGATAGCACTTCCAAAAATGAAATGTGATTTTTTATTTTTTTATTATAATGGTACTCTTAAATGGTCTGTTTTTTCTATTAAATATTAGCCCTTGGGATTACCCATACGGATTACCAAGTTCTTCATTACTTAACTATATATATATATATAACAAGATTGGTTAAAAAGAACCGATGAGGTCTCACTTTTTAATTTTTTAATATTATTAGGTTAATACTTTTAAAAATGTAAGAATAATAAATTAATATTTATTATATATTATATTATAAAAATAAATCCCATTCGTATTGTGCAGCCTCGTCACCAATAACTGTTACATATAACGTCATCGAACTTCCCTCCTTCCAAAGAATACCAGGATGAAAGGAAAGGAATTCCATCTACCACCCCACCCCACAGTCACGTGCAACCCTTATTCGAAAATTGTAAAATACAATAAAAAATTATGAAATAAATACATCTTGTCGGCTCTTTTGAATCAAACTTGCTTGGATGAATACTTGCAGCCTAAATTATATATATATATATATATATATATATATATATATATATATATATATATATATAGTGTATTAGGGGCAGCAGATCATTATTCAAAATATATTGTTAAATATGACACAACGAATGTTTATTATATTTGATCATGAGCCATTCTAACCTTCGTCTAGTTGCTTTAATTTCCAATGTAATAACTGTCCAATATTTGAATATTTTTTTATTGTGCTGTTACTTGTTCGAAGCTTTCGGCTCATATGATGGTGAATATCTTTGTCTAAATGTCCATACAACCACCCTGAAAATGGCTTATGTCAGCCGAAAACTTAAATCAAGGAAGAGTATAATAAAAAATATATCCAATTGTTGGATAGTTCTGTCTTTATTTTCTCACGAAATTAAAGCTACTATACGAAACTTAGAACGGCTCATGATCAAACATTTTAGACATTCGTTGTCTGTTATATTTAACAATATATATTTGAATATATATATATATATATATATATATATATATATATATATATATATATATATATATATATATATATATATATATATATATATGCGTATGTATGTATGTGTGTATGTATATATATATATATATATATATATATATATATATATATATATATATATGTGTATATATATATATATATATATATATATATATATATATATATTTTTACCAGCTGAATCGTCACGGATTGCCCCACTTTCAAAAAATCTAACGAAATTACCAAGTATCCAAATTTTTGCAAGGAAGGACTTCACGGTCAGAATGAGAACTTTTCCCCACCCACTTAGTATACGTTGTACCTTGCCTCCATGACATTCCGTTTGGTGATTTTTTTTCTTTATTTCTGAGCATTCCAAACCTAGGCGTCCGCCCACCGAGTATTCACCTACTCCTTTTCCCATCCTTATTCCAGACCCCACCCACAAATAACTGTAAAGACAGCAGAGGAAAATAGCAAAAAGGAAGAACATCGAACAAACTTTTCTATTTTCTACCATGCTCCCAAATGTCTTCGTTATTATTCACCCCAGTCCCCACACTTTCTCTCTAGTTCACTCTTGAACGGTTTTTTTTTTTTTTGTCTTTCTTTTTCTTATAAGTTTCCTTCTTTATTTTTCTCATTTTCTCTTTCAAACCCTACTGACCAGCACATCTCGTCATTTTAAGCGCTTGGCTCGACTGATTTGCTTGTCGCCTCTGCCTCGTTGATTCCTTTCTCAAAGCATATTCATCTATGTATTTTTTTTTAATAGTTTTCTTTTAATATTTTTATTTGCTTTTGATGCAGTTTTTTTTTTTTTTTTTTTTTTACTATTCCTTATCCCGTTTTTCTTTTTATCCATCTGTCTCTCTGACCATCCGGCCAGTCGGACAGCCGTCTATCTTTTCCTCTGTCCATCCAACCATCTATCTATATGTCCATTCAGGCGTTGGTATAGAGCGTCCAAATTTTTCGAACACGTCTTTTTTTTTTTTTTTTTTTTTTTCCCTTCAAATTAATTTTTCTTCCGATTTTTTCCTTCTCTTTTTTCTTTGTATTTTTTCGTTTCTTTCGTCCTATGATTTCATTATTTATTTCTTAGTTTTTCTTCTTTCTTACTTTCTTCCTTTTTTTCTTTCTTTATTTCTTTACTTCTTTCTTTTTTACTTCCAGCTCACGTTCTTACTGCTTTAAAAGCTTTACTCTTCGCTTTTTCAATGCATTTTCATTCTTTCTTTCTTTCTTTCTTTCTTTCTTTCTTTCTTTCCTTCGTTCGTTCGTTCTTTCTTTCTTTCTTTCTTTGTCTTTTCTTTCTTTCGTTCGTTTTGTCTTTCTTTCTTTCTTTCTTTCTTTCTTTCTTTCTTTCGTTCGTTCGTTCTTTCATTCATTATTTCTTTCGTTCGGTCGGTCGTTCGTTTTTCTGTCCTTTCTTTTTTTCTTTCTTTCTTTTTTTCTTTCATTCTTTCTTTCTTTCTTTCTTTCTTTCTTTCTTTCTTTCTTTCGGGAGTTCGTTCTGTTTCTCCTTTTAGCGCATTTTCTTTCTTTCTTTTTTCTTTATTCATTTATTTACTAATTTACTTCATTTTTCCTTATTTATTTCAGCTCAATTTCGTTTTTACTGTTTTAAAAGCCTTAATCTTTTCTCTTTTACTTTTCCTTTTCAGTGTATTTTTTTCTTTCTTTCTTTCTTTCTTTCTTTCATTTTACTGTTTTAGAACCTTTCCTTTTCTCCTTTTCTTTTAATTTTCTTCTTTCTCTTTATAAATCTATATGACTATCCATTTCCTTTCTTCATTTATTTTCAGATGATTTCTTTTATTTTCTTTATAAATCTTCTTCTTTATTTTTTTTATTTATTCCGATACATTTAATTCTTCACATTCCTTTTTTATCATCTTTAAGACATATACTTTTTTCTTTCTCCCCTGCTATCCCTTTACACTTTCTGTTCCTCTGTCCAGGCGGCTCGTCCCAGTGCATCCATCCTTACCCCAGAAAAGCCCCACCGTAACCCAAACGCCATGGCCACTACCATCAGCGACGCCAATGCTGCCAGCAACGACGTCTCGTCCGTGGTGGCGTCATACCGTCACCAACATCACCATGGCTACCCCGATGCCGCTTCACATCTCTTCCCCCCGTTCGCCGTCCCATTACCGCCACTTCTCGCATGTCCAGCGCCGCTGATGCTACCGATGTCTCTTCCCTGCCTACTCGATTACTTTTACTTTCACTTTCATTTTCGTGATCGTTTTTATTTCCTCCTTTTGTTCGTCCATCCGTCCCCCTTCTCCCATTTTGCTTCAGCCTTTTGCAACTTTTTTTTTTCCTGGGACCGGGATGTAGAACCAGGAGCAACTGTCTTTTCTCATCATCCTAAATGAAAAATAAATATATACATAAATAAAAGATAAATAAAAACACAAAAGTAAGAAAAAGAAATTAAAAATATTTTTCCTCTTCCAGACTGTCTGTCTGTTTTCATATTTTCTGTCTCTACTTCTTTTTTCCATTCTTTCTATCTCACCTGTCTCTTTTTCTGCTTGCTCCTTTATTATTATTATTATTATTATTATTATTATTATTATTATTATTTGTTTAATCGTCTTATTTTATTATTTGCGAAATCTTTTTCATTTTTTTCCTTATATTCCTCCACCCACGTTTACTCTGTTCTTAATCTGGCCCCAGTTATGCTTCCTGTGTCATTCTTGGTGTTCATACCATCTTCTCCTGTCCACATCTCCTGGTATTACTTCTAAGGCCTGAGCGACGCGTTCGAACCCGTATTTTTCACGAACTTGAACCACATTGACACGACTAAGGACACATGAAATTTTACGGCTATATGCAATCACTAATACACAGTCATTCAAACACACAGTCACACAGATCTATGAACACACAGACGCAAAACTCATAAACATATAAAGATAACATTGTTCACACACACACAAATATATATATATATATATATATATATATATATATATACTGATTTGGTTAAGAAGATACCAACAGATTCTGTTTAATTTTTTATTGCATTTTTCCAATTTTTCGAATAAGGTATTGTGAATAAACTGACCAGATTTTGTTATTGTTTTTTTCCACGTACTTTCGACCATCGCAGTCATTTTCAAGAAACAAAATTGTCTCTGTATGCTACTGAGAATTCTTTTGTCTGCATCCTGCGTTTCTTTGGAAAGCTGCAAGTTTGAAATAATCTACGCTGTCGTCATATGTAACGGTTATTAGAAACAAGTCCACAAAAAGAATGCAATTTATTTATTTACTTATTTATTTGCATTGGTTGTTTATAATAAAGCTTGTTTAGCTGAATGCTTACTGCTTAAATATGAGCAAGCATATATATATATATATATATATATATATATATATATATATATATATATATATATATATATATATTTGTATGTAGGTGTGTCTTTTTCGCTAAAAAAATGAGCATACCATCATGATAAAATATACCAAACTTAATTTAAACAGAGTTTTATTGTCAAAATCTTTATTTTATTATTAAGAGGAAAAACTAAATGATTTTCATTATATTTTCTAAACCTAAAATATTAGCTAAAAATCTTGACTTTCTTGCCTAAGCAGGCAACCAAAGATTAGTACATGAAATTTTAGCGTCTTTTTTTTTTTTTTGCGGTGAACAACACATTGATTTGGAAATTCCTGCAAAAATCAAATAATGGATTTGTTTAACCAAACTTTCTGGACTTATTCACAAATGAATTAAAGTATTTCAGAAAAGTTTCGTTTTTTTTTTTAAATTTTAGTTAAAACACGTTTTATATCTGTTGCCCCCCATCACTTGTTTAATTTTACGTTTATATAAACTATACGTAATAATCCATGAGCAATTTAAATCATCAATTTTTTTTTTTGTAAATCAGGACCATCAAAAAAAAAATAAAATTGAAAAAATATATTCTATAAAAATAAGGCATTATTTAATTAGAAATGCTTTTAATCTGTTTTATGAATAATATATATTATGGACATTATTGTTTTAAGAAATTAGAATTTATCGATGAATAATAAATTTTTACAAAATCAGTTTTTTCTTGATTTTTGAAATTTTAATTAGAATAACTGAAAAAGTTTCAAAATTCTGTATTAATTGGTTCCGGTTAGGTGCTATTATTATTAAGTAAAAACTATATTTACTGATCATAGATAGATAAGCTTACTACACTTCAGTGACCATCCAATATTTTATAAAGAATTTTGTAATTATTTTTGTGTGTGTATAAACGTGCCAATTTTTGTAAATATGGATGTCCATATACGGCATTATTTGAAAAAAAGAGTGATAATTATAGTATCTTTAAAGCCAAATTATTTAAAATTCAACAAAACATTAGAATCCTTTCCTAGTTCAAAATTACTTTAGCGATTTCAAAGCACAGACTCCTCCCGGAAAGGTTGGCATGCAGAATTTATCTTATACACCCACATACATAAAGATAGACATACACATCCCCCACGCATATATATATATATATATATATATATATATATATATATATATATATATATATATATATATATATATATATATATATATATATATAAACAAACGTGCATAATACATATATACCTACGATTTTAGTTCTGCTGGGTCACTGTTCACTGGGAATTTATTGTGAAATATTAAGGTTCTGCTAGTTACTATAGCATTGTACACTCTTTCTCTAATGAGCTTTTTAGATAATTCCTTTATGAGTTATATATATATATATATATATATATATATATATATATATATATATATATAATGAACATTGCAGTCAACACTCAGAGGTAACAGACTGTTTCATACTAAACGCAAGCATCAGGCCATATGTGTTGTGTTTTTTCTCGACTATTTATATATACTGATCAGTGGTGCATTGTGGGAATTTCTGTTCTACGGTTATTTTTGTGGCACTTGTTTGTTTCTAATTAATTATTTATTTGGATTAATTTTATTTTATTTGTTTTTTTTATTTATTTTAATTTTATATATTTTTATTTATTCTTTTCGATTTTTAAGTAACTTGGTAAAAATTTTGAGATGAGTACTGATCGTTTATTTATTAGTTGGTTTTGGTCTGGGAAGATAATTATAGCTATTTTTTCGTCCATTCAGAGTTTGCAGTTTTTGGATTGATTGTTGTAGTCTAATCTAACGGCTATTTTGGCGAGTGGGGTTTGTTAATTTGATTATTATTTACTTGGATTAATTCATTTTACTTGTTTTTTTTTTTCTTATTTTTGTTGTATTCTTTTCAGTTTCCGATTTTTACGTAAGGTAGTAAAATTTTGTTTTCGTATCTACATTTTGAGATGAGTTCTGATCGTTTATTTAGTAGTTTGTTTTGGTCGAGGAAGGTAATGATAGCTATTTCTTCCTCCAATTAAAGTCTGAAGTTTATGGACTGATTGTTGTAGGCTGATGTTCTTTTCCTATATATATTATATGCATATTTGTTTGTTTGTTTGCTCTATGTATGTGTATTATTTACACTTATGCTTGTGTTTGTATATACGTATTCAATATGCCTTTGTGACTGTTTAAAGAACACATTTTTAAAGTATCGTTATAAAAGGGCGGAGTGGATTACATAGTTTATAAATTTTAACTTAAAATACTTTCCCGCGACACTACGCGTGAGCATGGGATGAAGTATCTGCGCGCAGCATTTCATCGTTCAGTTGAGTGACGGAGAGCAACGAGAGCAGACGTATGAACTCTCCTCCCCATCGAGGAACAATGTGCTGTAGTGCGATTTCTGTGGAAAGAAGGGGTCGAACATCCGGAAACCAATAGTTCATGATAACTTGAGGTAACGTAAAGTATATACGCTTTGAGTGCCTAAGCAAGTCCAGACCTGGCATCATAAGCAAGCGAAAAGGTTCTTTTCGGAATGGCTGAATAAACGTTAGGAACTTGATATAATAGGTGTTACGCAGAGTAATCTTGTTGTGGTCGCTGATACTTTCGTATTCGACTAACTGTCGACTACTGTCGTCCGACATCGACTGACCCTCGTTTCTCTTACTACTCCTGCTTATATTAGGTGGGAGAGTCTATTAACTAGAGAATAGGTGTACTTGTTCTTCATCAGTGGAAATTAATGCGTTGTATGAATATTGCCTTTACTTTTTAATTTTCTCTCATATATATATATATATATATATATATATATATATATTAATGAGGTTTATAGACTTTAAATAAGCATTAATACAAACAATTGTGCTTTTTGTATTAGACGTGTACAAAAGTCTCCATTGCCTTCCTTTTTACAAAGAAGACGTTGAATATAAAGAGACAATCAATTTTTAAAATCGCTGGAAACACAATTATATATATTTTAAATATCGTGAATTCTGTTGATGCTGGAAAGAGAGGATCTCGGCTAAAGTTGCCAAATTCTTTAGTTCCGGGCTTTGTGAACGATGAATTGTTTCCAGCCTAAAACTCCTTTCCCACAGGCGGAATGTCAAAACCAATCGCAATTCTATTATTCCCATTTCCTGTTTTCTGACGAGGTATATTCCTTAGTTCTACCATTTCAGATATAGAACTACCATACCATTTTCACTGGAAGGAGCCATTCTTATTCATTTCGTATTCCACTGGTGCGCCTTTTTCTATAAATACTTCAAGCTAATCGTTCTGGTGAATTTTCCTCAGTGGTACCTGAATTTGAGCGCACTACTAGAATGGCAACAAGATCCCATCATTTTACATTTGAAATAGCTAGATGTAACCATAAGTTCTATGCTAACCGTTTTTTCTAGCATTTCTCATTTGTAAGACGCTTTTCCCGTTAACTGTCATCTTTAAAAATTTAAACGCAGTGTCAATCGTTATCTACTATCTTATTGATTCCTCTTCTTTTACTGTTCTCGTAATGTCATATTGTTTTTTTCTTTCTTTATTTTATTCTTTCATATTCAGTGACCCCACTATGACTTAGTGGTTTTATTGCCTTGGTTGGGGTGAAATGATCTTTTTTAAAAAGTTCCATTTGGACAGCTTATTCTCTATAGCCAGTGATTTGGGGGATCGGACCACTATAATCTTAACCTCTTCGTGTTTCTTAATCGGGTCACCTTTAATCTATCCTAGATATCCTTATAATGTATAATTCTTATATCCATAAAACAACCCTATTTAGTAACCTTCTATCTTGAGCTATTCTCATACATTGTTTAAAATTAGGAATAGCGTAAAAAATAAGAAGCAAATTCAATAAAGTTTCTTCAATATCAAATTTTCCCTTAATAGCTTAATCTTTAACAGTAGATTTTCCTTTTCCATAAGTTGGAAGAATATTGTAAGTTTCGAGTATATTTTATGGTTATCCGAGATTGAAGTTCTTAAACTTTATAACTGTAATGGTAATATCAGCCGTCTCCCTACGAGAAAACATTTCGCATTTATTGCTCGAACAGTCGGTACAGCATTTGGCTGAAATATCTTTCTCATAAAACAATTGGTTTAGAAAAATAGATTTCTTAACGCCAGCAGCTGTTATCGCTCTATCTAGTATTGATGGGAGGTTTCCTTCCTAACCTTTTATTTAAAGTGTTGTGGAATGCTAACATCTTGATTATATCATTATTTCCCCTTCCACTTACATGTACTCTCCATTTTAGCTTTTGCTGCTGTTAGTAGTCCTCTAGTGATGTGGTATCTGTTATTCGGTACAGTTCTTTGTTTGGGATTCTCTAGCGCCAGTCCACAATGTTTAAAGATGAATGTTCTTTGCCAAGATCCTCAAACTTTATTCGCTCAAATTCTTTTTCACCAAGGATCTTAGAAAGTAGTTGTATACAGCTGACAATTTAGATATTTCTAACCCAGTTAGGTGCGTCACATCCATATGAAATTCCCGAAATGACGAGGTTATTAAAATTAGCAATAATCCCGAAAATTAAGAACTCCGATTAGAAAGGATTATTTTGGGGAAATTTTCCTGGGTTATTATAATATTCGTTCCGGGTATGTGTCCAAATATCGCAAATATTTGATGCAAAGTTGGAATCGAGTCACGAATGTATAATATTCTTTTGAGGACTTGGCCTCCTTTAGAAATAACTATCTTAAAAAAAAACAAAAAAAAATTGATGCGATTATTTCTGTACCTGTTTAACCCCCGCTGCCAAAAAAAAAAAAAAAAAAAAAAAATGACAGCATTTAAATGCATTTTTTTGTTATTACTTTTGAACCCCATTCATTCAGGAAGTCAGTCTTTTCACATCACGACTACCTAAACATCCTGGAAAAATCTAGATTTGTCACAAAAAAGACGCTGCTGTTTGGAAAAGCAAATATTCTTCAAGGGAGATAACTCTGTTCAAAGTTACAATTATTATCAACATTATAAATAAAATCAATTGGTTTATCATATAATGACATAAAGGAGTGTAATGGATAGCAACCTTGTCTTGCTAGAAAAATAATAGAGTAGTGCGTTCGATCCTCACTGGATGCCAATACTTTCGGCCTTGTGACATATTTAAACTACGCTTAGAAAATCGCTATCGGGCACCCCGTCGTGATGTAATGGTTAGCAAGCTTGTCTGCTTAGAATAACTACAACTAAATAGTGACTTCGATCCTCATTTGGTGCGCTATAATTTCGGCATTGTGCTACATCTAAGCTACGCTGAGAAAATCATCATTCCTCATTGGGTGCTCATACTTTTGGCCTTTTGCCACATCTAAGCTACGCTTGTGAAATCACCATATGGTAAGATAAAGTATATAAATGAATATTTTAATATTATAAAACATGGTGAAACATGCCCACAATTAGACGTAGTGTCAAAAGGACTGTTTTTCCCATAACACAGCTTTTATAACTACGTTCACTCATAGGCAATGTTTATAGTTTTAAAAAGCGATGATTTAAATTGGAATAAAACCTAAACATATAATGAAAATTAATTTATACATTTTTTTTGTTGTTCTTGGCAATTCCCAATAAAGATAATAGCCTCATAAACATGTAAAAAGGGGCTAAATAATGGAAGCATTATTAATTAAAAAAAAACAAAAAAAAACAACGCTTAATAATATCATCTGTGAATACGGCCACAATGTGCTGACCGTGTTTCGAAAATAAAAGATACCTATAAATCTAGTTATATACATAAAACAACCCATACGTTCAATTAAAAGTAAAAATAAAATCATCCTTGATAATGGCCAAAAGTATATCCGAAAGTTCTCGGACATATAAGACATTTGGACAATTTCTACATAATTTACGCCCAGAAACGAAGAAAATTATAAGAATACAAGAAAATTTAAATAAAAACCTAACCGTAGTACCTTGCTTGTCATTTTTAATGAAACTTCTATAAAAAAGTGATTACTGCCCAAATACACAATATATATATATATATATATATATATATATATATATATATATATATATATATATATATATATATATTATAAATTAATTGATTTAAAATATAATTTTTTTCGCTACACAGATTTTTGAAACATGGTTAGAACTGTGTAACGAAAAAACTTATTTTCAATCAATTAATTTATAATATTAATGCTCTGTAAATTTACTTTGAGCACTATTTTGTAAAAATAAAAATATCTATAAGAACACCGGATTATATATCTTACCGTTCTTTATATATATATATATATATATATATATATATATAGTGTTAATTTCAAATACCGTTTGGAATTGCTGGCTTTTTACCAGCTTGCTGATCAGGAGACATTTAAGACAAACAGGCTTTGTGGTAGAGTGATCAATATGATTTTTTCATATTAATTCTCTCTCTCTCTCTCTCTCTCTCTCTCTCTCTCTCTCTGTATATATATATATATATATATATATAATGTGTGTGTCATAATAAAACAAATAAGGACTTCATAAGAACAGTGTTCGATGTAGAATATATAAACATCCATTATAAGTAGTATAAAACATAGTCAAATATTGCTGCTTTTCCGCGATTTAAAGTTTCATGTGGCCCCTATAAAAATATACAAATATAGAAATGGGCATTTTGTTCGTCACTTGAGCCGCCTGTCGCGGAAAGGTAGCTATATTTACCAAATTGTTTATATATATATATATATATATATATATATATATATATATATATATATATATATAGTTTTAGAATAATATAAGTAGTTTGGAATAAATATGCAATTATATACCCACATTTATATATATATATATATATATATATATATATATATATATATAATGAATGTCAAGAAAAAATGAAAACTTAGCGAGGCGTTTCATTCTCTTGGACTTTAATAAAGTAAAGGTAAGTGATATATATATATATATATATATATATAATATTAATAATAATTCACTAAATAGAAATAACCATCTTAATCAACTTGATTTTGTGGACTTGTGGTGGCATAAATTTTTATTTAATGTTGAATAAATTGTATATATAATTCAAGAATTACAGAAAATTCAAAGCAACATGTAGTTTTGAGAGATTACAATGAGTTAAAAAAAAATACTGAAAATATTACGCACGCAGGGTTAATTTGAAGTAATTAGTGGTTTGCAGATCAGGAGATTTCAAGGGAGGCATGGTTAATATCGAAGGAAGGTTAATAGAATTAATGCTCAAAAACATTTTTAATTAACTTATGTTTATGTCGGAGTTTCCTGGTTCTATATAGATAACCACTCACCGAAACAGAATTATTCTGCTGTAATTTCTCAATTCCCCAGTACTTTTATTGGGGTGATTGTGTTATTTATTTGCTTTCACTTTGGTCTGTGTTGATTGATCTTCCTTTTTCATCCTCTTTTATTTTTTTCTCTTCTTTCCCTTCCTCACCTTTGTTCGTTGGTCACTGGTTTATTTTTGACCATTTAATTTAGGGTTCGAATTTTTTTGTGTATATATATATGTTTTTACAGGTGTGGGTATATGCGCGTACCTATGTGTGTGTGCGCGCATACACACACACACACACACACAAGAATGTACGCACACCCTCATCCGTATATATGTTTGTGTATGTGCGTATGTAAATATGCATGAATACCCACCTGCACAAAAACATACACACACACGTAGACATCCACACAGAAAAAAAATCAGCCATAACTTAAATTAAAATGGTTAAAACAATACCAAAGTTAAGGATTATACTAAACATGAATCAATGAAAAAATACAAAAGAAACAACTAATTGGCATGTTTAAGTATCAAATACTTATATAAAGTTTTAAAAGACTAAGTTAAAATACTAAGAAAAGTTAAATAATAACAAATATACAGTTAACAAAAACACACATGTTAGCACAAACACACAATTAAACACATAATACAGTTAGCACAAACGCATGCACAAACACAAGCACATATTTAGACGCACATACACGAACATAAAACATACCCGTGCGGATGAATATGTACATACGTGCGTGCTCGTGGGTATGTATGCGTATATATGTGTGCATAAATGGAGGCACACACATAACACTCACCTGCACTAAAAGAAATAATTAATTGGTTTAACAACATCCTCAATAAAAACTGTCTTTCATACAACTAAACACAAGTATCAAACACTAAGTGAAATAATACAACCTACTAATAAAAAATACATATAGAGTTAACACAAACACACAATTAAACGCACAATGCACTTAACACAAACACACAGGCGCACATACACAAACACACGTACATACACGTGCGGGTGAGTGTGTGCGTATAAGCTTGTGCGTGTTGGCGTGCATTCGTGCACATACTTTGGCACGCGCCTAAACACACACGTGCAAAAACATACATAATCAAAATTCTAAACATAAGTTAAATTAAATGATCTACAATAAACCAGAGATCAACGAAGAAAGCGAGGAAAGAATAAAAGAGAGAAAAAAAAGTAAATTTAAAATAAAAGGGAGGAAGATGAAGATCAATCAACAAAGGGAAAGCAAAGAAATAACACACTCACACCAATAAAAGTACAGGAGAATCGAGAAATTACACCAGATTAATTCTGTTCCGACGAACGGTTATACCTATATAGCCACGAAACTCCGAAGTAAAGATGAGTTAAATGAAAAAAAAACTTTTTTCTTATCAATTCTCTCTATCTCTCAATATATATATATATATATATATATATATATATATATATATATATATATATATATATATATATTAGTGTCAGCCATACCATTAGAACGCAAAAAAGAAAAAAAAATAGTAATGGATAGCTACACATAGTTTTGCCTTACCAGCTGCACTCCTGATGATGACCTCAGAATGAGCTGGAAAGTACTTTGGCAATACAAGAGATTCTTACTGATACAGTGAATTTTGTGTCATATTTAATTGTAATATAGAAAAAATATGTTCGTGAATATGAAAGGATTATGATCAAAATAAGCAGGCATAACGTTTTTAACATTAAATTAGACATACACACACGGACACGTACATACACACACACACACACACACACACACATGACAGCATAGAAAAAAATCGGTGTAACACGTTTCGTCCTGAAGAAGCACTTCATCAGACTAAAGTAATATTTTTTGATGGAATAATATATGAGTAAGGGAGAGAGAGAGAGGGGGGATATAAAACCGCAAGTGGCGATTATAATTATGTACCGAGGGAAAACGTTGAAGATTTTCGAACGCTGAAATTTCAATTTTTCATTTCAATTTTCAGACGTTTCTGGGCCTGTAGTCAAGTCGATTTCATTCAGTTTTCTTATGATTTTGTTTTTGTCATTTTATTATTAAACATCCCAGACTGTGATAATAGAAGATCTGCCAAGAAAAGTGAAATGTTGTAAGAACTTTGATGGAAAATTGCTTCAAGTAATCACAACAAAATTGTTGAGATAGACAGTATGGGTGGATACATTCCGAGCACACATCGATTGTCATGTCATCTATTGAAATAACAAATTTTTCGAGTGATATTTTGGGTCGGTTGATTTTACGGTATGTCAAAACTTGTTATGTTATTTAACATTGAAATAAGTCTTTTTTCGTAAAATTTGAGTTTTATAATCTCATATATAAAAACAACAACAGAAAACCCCCAAATAACTTGGTTTGAGGATAGGTAAAAATCAGTATTCTCTATATGGGTCGTCATCGTTCGGGAATAGCTAAAT
The DNA here is from genome assembly GCA_903632075.3 of Acanthosepion pharaonis. Lineage (NCBI taxonomy): Eukaryota > Metazoa > Mollusca > Cephalopoda > Sepiida > Sepiidae > Acanthosepion > Acanthosepion pharaonis. Next base: position 2,643,448 of record CAHIKZ030000846.1, read on the forward strand.
ATTGTTGATTGTATTTGAAACTTGGTTTGAGGATAGGTAAATACAGGTCATTCACATATGAGTATGCAATTTAAGATATATAAAAGAATTTATCGAAACACAAACGGAATCGTTATTTTACAATGTAATGTACCATTCAACAGAATGTGAAAGGACAAAGTGTAATGTTATGGTCAATTAATATCGGCGAGTGGGTATCTGGTCATGGGGGTTTTCCTCGAACGTGGATTTTTCACTTTGGGGCGGGGGTGTAAGAAACTCAAGTCCCTCACTCTCAGTTGGAACGCTTATATATCTACCTGCTATCCGATTATCCCAGGTGTGGACTTCCCAACGACAGCTGAGTCGACCAGCTATTTACATGTCGGTCAGTCTCTGTGAGTGGAACCGTGCAAGATTCAAGGTGCAAGAGTCACTCAAGGTAGAGGGTCACTGAATGGGATTGTTTTAATTATATGAGAATTATTTTATGGGTAAAATAGCAGGACACACTGAGTCCTATAGCCTTCGGTGGCAACCAGTTTAAGAGAAGGAAACTTTGAAACCACCTGCTGCCTTGTAGTCGTAGTAATTGGAACATGCTTTCATCCCAGAATCTAGATTGTCATTCTTTCACCTTAGTGCTTTTCTCTCCTCTGGTGGCATTGGTGGAAATGGTTCTGAAGGCCTAGCCTATTCATGAAGAATTATGCGCAGGAGTCACAGAGGAGTGTCGGTGGTGGACGCGGCTGGGAGAGTTGGGTCCTCCTGACGGCTCGACGCAGATCGTCTTCATGTTGACAGGAAGGCTGATTTGCAGCAACAGTTTCTTGGATTTCAAGATCGATTTTCTGTACACTTGCGAGATATGGACTTTGTATCGTCGGGACATCAAACATCTGGAACGGTTCCAGCAGACGAAGAAGAAGAATCCTTCGCATCAGTTCAGAGGACCGCATCACCAACAAAGAGGTCCTCTTTCGGACATCACGCCCCAGCATCGAGGCAACCATCCTTCAATATTACTTCCGCTGGGCGGGTCACGTGTCCTGAATGTGTCTCATTCTATTCCCACGTGTCATCGTGTTTGGAGAACTCGCCAGCGGCGAGAAGCTATGCGGGTGCCCAAAACGGCTCTTTAAGGATCAGTTGAAGACATTCATGACACAGGACAAGATCAGCCCTGAGACCTGGGGAAACCGTTGCTGCAAATCGGCTTTCCCTGCTGTCTTGTAGGTCTTGTCGCTTTAGGCCCAAAGCGTTAATGCAAATCGACTTCCCTTGCTACCTTATAGGCCGTGCCTCTAGAGGCATACTGTAGAAGAAAGTAATATCAAAAACACATCTGAGAAGAAAGTAACAGGGCAAACTTGGTCCTATAGCCTTCGATGGTAACTAATCTAGGAACCTTTGAATTCAATCCACTTTCTAAGTTCCGCCACTTCAGGTAAAGGCTAGAAGAAGATAACAAATCCACGTCTAAGAGAAGGAATGGATTAACATCAACATCGCCGGTGAAAAAGAACCGGCAAGCCATTGCAATATTCTCCCTTGAATGTCACCGTGAACCACAATTGTGAAATGGAGGAGAGTAGTGACCACCGTGACGCAAAATGCGCTAACTGAATACAATGATGTCAAAGAATGATAAAGTATAAGGATATGTAGGATAGATAACGTTTGATATTAGAAGAACTTCCTGGGAAGAAGCTGTCCGAATGGAACTTCCTTCTTGACAATAAAATATAAAGGGAATATGGCTGGTTCGACCTTCCATACATGACATGGCGGGTATTAACTGTAAAGGTCTGAACTGGTGGAACTAGGGAATGTAGCCCGTCAGAATATTTGGCGGTGAAATAATGAATAGGCAGAGGCTTAAGGCTTTTCGTCAGTATAAAAAGAAGTGCAGCGTAAGAAATACTTCCTCGTCTACGAACCAGTCTAAAAACTGACAAGACAGAAACGTAGATATTCGAATGTTGACCCTACATTCTCGTCTACGATGTCTGAGAGAGACTGCCTTTTACTGCTAGGGTGAATTTTCTATGTTTCTATCTCTGTCATGCAGACCTTTCTCATGCGTTTATCCCAGGTGCAACTAAGACGATCAGGTAGGTCTGCACTCGGCGGCTAGGAGTCCAGCTTAGGGTCAATCTTTCACCGTTGCTTTCTTGATGGTCTGGTGTGGCATTCAGTGCAAAGCTCACACCGGTTTCTTCTCGGGTGAACCCAGTATATATTAAAACAACGACGAGAACTCAAATAATGGAAGAGAATTAATTCTATGCTCTTTTCAAAAGACAGATCCAAAGGAAGACAGATAATTCGATATAAAGATCTCTACATAGAAGAAGCCTAAAGAGAAAATATGTCACATTTAACGACAGTCCAAAGAAATGTTATTAAAACAATTATATAAACACCAAGATCGATAAAACTATCAAAGGTAGACTGTGTAGAAAGAAATATATGGCGCTTAATTACATAGGGTAAAAGAAAAGCAAAAAATATACAACCGGAAAATGATAATGACAGTACCTCTGATTTTTGATAAATTAATGCAATTTTACCTGAGATTTGATAACATTTATTGCTATTTGTTACCTAAGGATTTATAAAAGTAATATATTTGTTAAAAGAGATTTTATAAAAGTAATATATTTTTACCTGAGTATATATGAAACATTTAGATATTTGGTGTTAATTCTGTACTGTTGCTGGGTTGTCGGTTCGAATATTTCAAACGTGTCTGCAATACTGCAACTGTACTGTGCGTAGTATACAAAGTGACATTTTTCAACGTGTGCAATGTTGTGGGGAGTCTAAGAAGGAATGCTAATATAGAGTTACAAGGTAACGTATTCTGCAATATTACAATGTTGCGGCCACATTGTAACAAGACTATAAAAAACGTTAATGTAACAAAGTAACCTATTTGCAATGTTACAAGTATGCAAACACGTTGTGCCTAGAAAAAAACGTTTAGGCAATGTAATAATATAACGTTGTGTTCACTTTGCTGGAAGATAGCCAAAAAAAAAATTAATGTAATGTAACACACCAACAATTTTGCAGTCCCTATATAACGTTACAGAAATATACGTCATTTTGTTAACAGTATAATTTACGAATGTGGAAAGTGAGCCCAAAAAGAATAGAGAAAGAGCCATGTACAGTGTAACCCGGATGTAAGAGAGTTGTCGGGACCGGAGAAGAATTCTCTTATATCCGGGTTTCTCTTATATCCGGGTTTGGTCTATGTGTATACATTAACACAGGCTCTAATTTGGGACCAGAGAAAATCTCTCTTATATCCGGGTTTCTCTTATATCCGGGTCGCTTATATCCGGGTTACACTGTATACGAAAGGCAATGCATCGGGAACTATGCAAGCAACTATATGTTCACTACACCGTTCAATGAGATATGTACTCCAAAAATGTGACCGAGTGAATAAAGCATATAAAATTTTCTGAAACTTCAAGCTGATCATCCAATCCAAAATAAAAGACGAAATCTACTCGTAATCAAGACGAAAATGTGCCATACGGTTAATTTGGTCGCTATGGTATATCTGAGAGTAGATTTTAAGGCAACTGAAAATACAGATAGAAAGTTTTAAGAAGTGGCAGTGCCGATGGACCGTTTTTCTTTTCATTATACGCGACAATGGTGTCCACTGAAGCCATACATCCATATTCTTCGCAAAAACCTGATTGTAGCCATCTATTGATATCTATATCCGAGGTTAAAGTTTAACAGCAACAGCAGACTAAGTGCTACACAATCTTCATAAAACAGGTCATTGATGAAGAAAAACAAGAAAAACGTAAGAATTCTGGAGGAACGGGAGATTAGAAGACTTTGAGACTAGATGACGGTGTTATTGAAAACAGTTGAAACACCCAGTAGATCATTGGAGTATTGAGGGTACTTGCTGTCAATTAATCTCTTACAGAAGTGTTTCATATCCCTCTCGTGGGGTTGGGCTTGTGCGACGGCGTCGATTCAGTTATATGTTGTATTTTCTCTCTCCCGTCTTTTCTCTTTTCTAGCAAAATGTTTTTGAGTCCAGTGATGAAAGAACTTCAACACAGGGAATTTTAAACTTAACTATTTTATTTACGTCGACGTATACATCTCTAACTAGCCAGAGGGTCGCTCTCTCACCTTATTAGGAGGCAAGTTCCCAGACAAAACAGAGAACACGTCTACACTGTATGACGATTTAGACTCGACTCTGCGAAAAAATTTCCCTTTCATTCCCACGCTAGTTCAGCCAATCAAAATTGACTTCCTTTATTTTGTGTTGTATCTTACAAACTGAGGAAGTCAGAGCAGAAATGCCTTTCTCTAAAAATAGTAGCCCGCTAAATCAGTTACAGCTGGTAGGAATAATCAATGAAACAATAATAACAATAATACACCGATCTCCGGATGATGGACGTTCAGGGCACTATAGACCCAGTTAACTTCGGGGCGTTGACCACCGAAATCCTATGAAATAACATCTTGTATCCCACCGATTCCGAAGTTTGCGTTCCTTGGCACTGTAAATATTCTTCGAGATGTAATCTCTGACGTCTTTCGCCTTGAGGAAGAACACACATAAGGGAAGATCTCTGGTGGAAAACGAAAAAAAAAAAGAATCAGAAAAAGAAGAAGAAGAATCAGAAGAAGAAGAAGAGATAAGGCAAATAGACAGGAGAACAAGAACGAAGACAATGTTCGATATTCGGAGCACTGCATTTACCTATGGCAGGACAAAGGAGAAAGAGGTTTAAAAAGACATGAAAACTTCATTACGTATGAAGAGAACAGTCTAAGACGCTATTTGCAGAAAATAGCTGAACAATACGCAAAGGTATCTGGCGTAATAAAAATTAGAAGTTGTATTCATGTAGGAAAAATTCTTGAAGGAAAATCTAGGAAACAAAATAGAAGCTTGGAAGGAGAATTTTAAGACATGGGCAATTTCTCAGGGAGATAGGACCTGTTACAATTCTATGGGACTACACAATACACACTGACAGAACAATGAAGGCCAACCGGCCAGATATTGTTATTAAAGACCACAAACAAAAACGATGCCTCCTTATTGATATGGCAGTCCCTGCTGACTGCAATATATCTTTGAAGATATTCAAAAAGTTGTCAAAGGACAAAGACCTTGAAATAGAAATCTCGAAAATGTGGCATATGGGAACATCAACAATCCCTGTTGTAGTTGGAGCCCTAGGACTGGTTGGAAAAGATTGCAGTAGACTAATTGAAGGGATTCCTGGAAGTCCATGCCTCAAGGAGATACAAAAAATTGTTCTGACAAGTACAGCCCACACTTTACGAAGGGCTTTATCTATGTAATTTAATTCTTTTTTTTTTTTCTCTGTCAGTGGAAAGTGTCATGACGCCATTTCTAACCTTAGGTCCCTGGCCGGGACCCGTAAAGAAATGTGTAAACGCCAGAAATCAAAGAAAATAATAATAATAATAATAATAATAATAATAATAATAATAATAATAATAATAACCAAGCATAATTACTGAAAAATTGTGTTAACCCGAAATGCAGATACTGTGATAAATATCCAGAAACAATTGACCATCTTGTATCGGGTTGCATGGTATTGGCACCCACTGAATATGAAACCCGTCATGAAAGAGTGGGCCAATATCTGCATTATAAAATCTGCAACTTTTACGGAACGGAAATTGCAGGAAATTGGTATGAACACAAACCCAAATCCAGTTACGGAGATGAGACCTGTAACAATTTGATGGGACTTTACAATATACACAGAGACAGAACAATCAAAGCTAGTCGCTGAAACATCGTGATTAGAGACCGCAAAGACAAAATGTGCCTTCTTGATATGGCAATCCCTGAAGGTTGTAATGTATTTTTAAAGATCTTCAAAAATCACTCAAAATACACGGACTTTGAAATCGAAATCTCAAAAATGTGGCACGTGTGAACATCAACATCTCCAGTTGCAGCCCATCGGATTGATCGGAAAAGATTCCAGCAGGCGCATTGAAGAGATTACTGGTATCCCATGCCTCAATGAAATACAAAAGATTGTACTCACAAGTACAGCCCACACTTTACGTTTATGTAAAATATGTGTGATCTTGGGCGTTTTTGTTTCAGTCATGACATCGGCATAGATTTCGGATTTGATAATTGTGCAAAAGTAACATTCAAGAAAGGGAAACTTACAGAAACACACACTCAATAGATCTAGATTTTGTCATAATGATTAAGAAACTGGAATTTGAAGGCTATAAATTCTTAGAAATCAGCGAAGAATATGGAATGCAGTATAATGAAATGAAGAAGAAAGTAAGAAAAGAATACTACAGGCATGTGTCCAGTGTTAAATCAGTTATGTGCAATGCGTGATACACGCTTTGGCGATCATGTATCTTTTGATACATGACTGACGAGGCAGATTTTTTTTCCCGTATTAGGTTGGCATTTATTTCAGTTGTCATCCAAGGCTATAGAACCCTGTTTGTCCTGCTATTTACCCATAGCTGGGGGTGGGGAGAAGAAGTGGATTCATACCTTTCCCAAGGGTATTAGTACGTAAGTGAATGTAATGGATTCGACTGGAACTCGAACCTAACCCTAGTTGCTATCCAATATTCAACCGTGCCTCTTGATTGCTTAATCAATAATAAAAATGAAAAAGAAACTATTAGTTTTTTACTAGTTTTTTTTTTTTTCAAACGCCAAAAGATGTTCAGTCAGTTATGTGCCACGTGTGGTACACTCTTAGGCGATCATGCAAATAAAGATACATGACTGACGAGGCAGATTTTTTCCCGCAGTAGGTTACCATTTCTTTCTGCGATAGACCAGTTGCCATCCAAGGCTATAGAACCCGGCCTTTCAGGGATTGTTATATTTTGTTTTCTTCTCCTTTCCGCTGTCTTGAGATTCCACATTGCTTCCGCTTAACTTCATTACAGGCGTTCTTTCCACCTTAATAATTTGTAAATAATTCTGTTGAGTGCAATGTACACTGCTCTAAAAACTAATCGACAAAATCATTCCATTTTAATTTCATTACATGCGCTTAATTTATCCAGTGTCTATCAATCAGTTATATACCATGCGTGATATACGCTTAGGCGATCATGTATCTTTCGATACATGACTGACGAGGCAGATTTTTTTTCCCGCGGCTATAGAACCCGGTCTGTCCTCCTATTTACCCATAGGTGGGGTGGGGAGAAGAAGAAGATTCCTACCTTTCCCAAGGTTATTAGTACATAAGTGAATGCAATGGATTCGACTGGAATTCGAACCTAACCCTAGCTGCTATCCAATATTCAACCGTGCCTCTTGATTGCTTAATTAATATTATTTTCTTATTAGTTTCGCCAGAAGATGCTCAGTCAGTTATGTGTCATGCGTGATACACGCTTAGGCGATCATGTATCTTTTGATACATGACTGATGATTTTTTCCCCCCGCAGTAGGTTGCCAATATTAAATACCGAGTTGAATTCACAAAACAGAATATCAACTATAAACACTTTGGCTGTCCCTGTGGAGCAATACACTTTCAACATCCTTCTCTGGACCATAGCTTACATTAAGCGAATGGATGTCAAAACGAGAAAGCATCTCACTTGCCACCGCATGCATCATCCTAAGGTTAATGTTAATCGTCTGTATGTGTCCCGATCTTAAGGAGGAAGAGGATTAGTTCAACTAGAAATGTTTTACAAAACAATCGCTTTTCAAAGATAACTAGAAACTACAGAAGACTGGTTGATAATTTGTCAAAGTACATGAAAGAAATAAGAAACTTTAATGCAATGTACCAAATGCAGAAACGCTGGCAAGATAAGACTCTTCATGGTTAATACTCTGCCCATACCAAACAAGCTGATGCAGAAAAACCTCATACTCATTATTGGTTACGCAGTGCAAGGTTGAAAGCTGGAAGCGACAATTTTACTCTCGCTGCACAGGACAAATGCTTGCTAAATATAAATTACCAAGCACACATACTAAAATATTGTGTTAGGCCAAAATGCAGATTCTGTGATAAATATCTAGAAACAATTGACCATCTTGTATCAGGTTGCACCGTGTTGTCACCCACTGAATCTAAAAATCGGCATGATGGAGTGGGACAATATTTGCACTGGGAAATATGCAACTTTTACGGGAAGGAACATCAGCCAGACCCGGTTACAATGATAGATCATGTAAGCATTTTATGGGACTTTACAATACACAGACAAAAAAATCAAAGGTAATTGCCCAGACCTCGTGATCAAAGACAACAAGAACAAAACTTTTGACGTAGAAATCTCAGAAATGTTGCGCATGAGCAGAAGAGAATTCAAAAATAAAGGGAAAGAAACTAAGAAAAAGAAGCAGTGGAAGGAAAAGAAAAGAGAGAGAGAGAAAAAGAGAAATAAGAACAAATGTTAAACATAGAAAAGAGGCTGATGAAAGAAGAAAAAAAGAACAACAAGAAGAGGAAAGAATAAGGAGAATAAAGAAGAAGAAAGACGAAGAAAGGAGAATAAAAAAGAAGAAAGAAGAAGAAGAAAAGAAAGAAGAAAAAAGAAGAAAGAAAGAAAGAAGAACAAGCATGTGGATAAGCGACATGACAAATTAAAATAAAAAGAAGTTTCATGGTCAGTAAAAAAACAAAAAGGCGAAGAAGAAGAACGAAGAAAAGAAAAAAATGAAAAAAAAAGAAAAGAAAGAAGGAGAAAGAAGAAGAAGAAGCATGTGGATTAGCGACATGACAAATTAAAATGAAAGAAATTTCATGGTCAGTATTTTCATCAAACAATTGCTGGACCTGAGAGGTGGCGTCGTGGAGATGGTTTTAAGAATATAGAAACAGAGTCATATTTGAAGCACAGGATTATGTCATCATAATTAATGCAATCAAAGCCAGCATAGACAAACCACGAAAAGAAAGCAAATGCTGTATGTGTGGGCAAATGGATGTCACAGCAAAACATACTCAGTGAATATTCCAATTTGGCACACAAGGAGTATAAGCGACGACATGATTGGATTGGTAAGTGAATCCACTGGGAAGTTTCCATGCGCTGACAAAATACATATCGTCTTCAAGTCAGTTTCAAATAAAACTGAAAATTCGAAACAATTTTTTTCAAACCCAACCATACCCTGACAGTACAGGCTGACGCAAAAGTCACATTATCATTGAAAAACTGTAAATTTTAGATTTATTTACCAAATGAAATAATGTTTCTGTATATTGAAAATATTCTATCAGAAAATTTTATTGCTCTAATTATGTAGGATTATATCATGTAAATTTCTTTGAGTTGATATTTCGCAAATGTACTTTTTTTGCTACAATTGCAGAGTGACTTTTGGGAGACCCTGTAGTGGTGTTGATAGTGTAAAAATGATATCAGCACTATTCAAATTGGGGTTTGTGTAAATAAATCACAGATCAAAGAATGGGAGGGATGGTGAAAAGACAAACTTTACTAAGAGCTACAAAGAATAGAAAGTCGTGGAGATCGGTGATCGCCTACGTCCTGAATGGACACGGCAAGTCGAAAAAAATATCTGGTAAAATGAGATGTCAGCTTTATTTTCATTTTTGCGTAATTTAGACGATAATTTATCCATCGCACCTCTCTCTCTCTCTCTCTCTCTCTCTCTCTCTCCATATATATATATATATATATATATAAAGGTGAACACTGAAGTCGGTCTGACGATTGCGTCCAGCATGAAACAGCCTGTCGCCTCTGAGTGTTGACTTCAATGTTCACCTGAAAAAAAAACAAGTTTTCCAAAAAGCTATCGCTATTGTGGTCATTTACATCATTGTAATCATTTTCTTTAATCAGAGGTCTCCATCCCATCATCATCATCATCATCATCATCATCACTTCCGTCGTTTTTCCATCTCCATCACCTCTATCTTTATTCCACTTCTTCATTATCGCCAATTTTCAAAATCATCTGATATTTTAACACCATCGTCATCTTCGTCGTGACCTTTGAATATATCATCATCATCATCATCATCATTTGCACCATAATCATCATCGCCATTTCCTTCCTCATCTGTTTTTTCGACATCATCATTATCGTCGTTTTCATCATCATCATCATCATCATCGTCATCATCATCATCATCATCATCATCATCATCATCATCGTCATCATCATCATCATCATCATCATCATCATCATCATCGTCGTCGTCATCATCGTCATCATCATCATCATCGTCAGCAATTATTATCTTTATCTGTTTTTTTTTTCCCCCATCTTTATCGTGACGGTCTTTTTTATCATAATTATTATCATCAATATCGCTATACTTTTTTCTCATCATCCCCATTTTCATCATCATCATCAACACATCATTATCACCGTCATTTTAATCATCATCATCATCATTATCATCATACTAATTTTTCTTCATCATAGTCATTTTCATCATCATTAGCACATCATCACTATCTGATTTTTCATCATCATCATCATTGTCTTTATTTCATGATGATGGCACATCGTTGTCGTGCCATCATCATCACCATCATCATCATTGTCGTCGTTTTCATCATCATCATCATCATCATCATTGTCGTCGTTTTCATCATAATCTCTCCTCGATTTTTTCACCATCATCATCATCATCATCTGATCTTTTTTCGTCCACTTTCCGTTCCCCTTTCTCGTCACCATCTGACCCTTCCAATTATTTCTTCATATTCTCTTCCACCGTTCATTCATCTCGATTCTCTCTCTCTCTCTCTCTCTCTCTCTCTCTCTGCTTCTTAAGCACACCTCAATCCCGCAACCCCACCCTGACCCACCGCTTTCATGAACTCAAATCACGCACCTCTCGAGACGTCCAACTCCGCCTCTTCCCAAATCCTTCGGCAACTTCCCGTTTCACCCCCTCCCCCGCACAACTCATTCTCAATCCAAACCTTTTTACTTATCACCCTCCCTTCCTCCCAGTCTTTCGCGTTTCTATTTTATTTATTCGTCTTGTTTATCATATAAACTTCTTCCTTAAGGTGCTTTTAATTGAGATTCCAAACTTCCGTTTATTTCTTTTTTCCCTTCATAATCTTCTTTTCTCATATTTCTTCCGCCTCTCCTTCTCGCCTTTTTCTCCTTCCCTACTTGTTTCTTTTTTTTTTTTTTCTTTCATCATTCTTTCCTTATTTCTTCTGTGATACCTCGTCTGCAATTTCTAATGTTTCCTTCTTCATTTTCCTTCCGTTACTTTCAGTCTTCATCTTAGCTTTCCTTTTCTTTGTCTTCCTAATCCACAAAACATTAAGTCTTTTCACATTTATTTCTGGTTTTCAGTGCTTTTAAGCAAATCTTACCTTTTTCCTAATAATTCGTTTTTTGTTTTCTATTTTTCGTTTTTTGTTTTTTTTGTTTTGTTTTTTTAATGCGAGATAGTGTTCAAAATTTATCGGTCCGACCAAGAAGAATTTCCAAATAAAATCTGAAATTTGGTCATTTGCTTAGATTTTGGAAAGTGGGCCGGGGGTTGAGATTTTTTGGCAACCGCTTCTTTTACTATTTCTTTGGCACAGTTTCTTTCTTTCTTTTTTTTCTTACCTTATTCAAATAATTTACAGATATTTACTTTCTTATTTTCTTGCCTTCTTTCTTTCTTAAGTTCTCACATATAATCTTATATTCTTTCTTCTTCTTCTTCTTCTTCTTCTTCTTCTTCTTCTTCTTCTTTTTCTTTTTCTCCTTCTTCTTCTTCTTCTTCTTCTTCTTCTTTTTCTCCTTCTTTTTCTCCTTCTTCTTCTTCTTCTTCTTCTTTTTCTCCTTCTTCTTCTTCTTCTTTTCTCCTTCTTCTTCTTCTTCTTCTTCTTCTTCTTCTTCTTCTTCTTCTTCTTCTTCTTCTTCTTCTTCTTCTTCTTCTTCTTCTTTTCTTCTTCTTCTTCTTCTTCTTCTTCTTCTTTACCGCCCTTTCTCATGGTTTTGCTCATCATTCTTCTTATTTTTACTGTTATTGGTCGTTATTGTTATTTTAAAGTCTTCTTCATTTTCTTCTACTTCTTTTTTATATTTTTCATCTTTATCTTTTTTTCTTCTTCTTCTTTATATTCTTCTTCTTCTTCTTTACCGCCCTTTCCCACGGCTTTGATCTTCATTCTTCTTGTTTTTTTTGTTTGATATCTTGCTGTTATTATTATGTTAAAGTCTTCCTTCTTCTTCTTCTTCTTCTTCTTCTTCTTCTTCTTCTTCTAAAATACTGTCTTAATTTTAAAAAAAAATAATGTTTATCTTTCTGCCTGTCTATTTCTCTCTCTTTCCGAATCCCTCCCTTTTTATTCTCTCTTTTTTTCTGTTCCTCTTTCGTTCTGAATCACTCTTTCTTTCTATGTTTCTATTTTAAATTCTTTTTGTCATATTTCGGCCACGCTGACCGCATTCCAAACTTAAACCCTCTAACCGCTTCTCTCTCTATCTCTCTCGCTCATCTTGCTCAACCACATTTTACCACTACCACCGCTACTTTTAAAGCTTTCCATTCCTTCATCGCTTCTCCACCCCCATACATACACTTCACCCTATCTTCAACGACAAAAACTCTTCTCTCCTTCTCGTCCTTTTATTTCGAAACCGTCGTCGTCACCACACGGCCACCAACCCGCCATTGCTATGTGTTGGACAGCCATGATGACACCCATGCCCAAGCCCTGTGATAACACGACCGTCTCGTTGTCGTCTGTTCGCTGCCCATTTTGGGTGCCCCTGTTTCCACCACTCAAAAAGAGACCGAACAAGCGGCCATGCGCTTAATACATTTATATCTATCAGTGCAGGCCGAGTAAAAGAGAGACGACACACGGTCGTGATGGATTGCATGTCTACGTATGTATGTACACGTCAAAGTCTTTCTTTAGTGATGACATTGTCTATAAAGAAGAGTGAGAACGCGTCTACAAATCTGGGTCGGATTGCTCCTGTATATATATATATATATATATATATATATATATATATATATATATATATATATATATATATACACACAGAACATATATATATATATATATATATATATATATATATATATATATATATATATGTAAAAAAAAAGACAACATTAAGCTTCCATTATAATAATTTATTTCACCAGAGCCCTTTTAAAGGACTCTGGATCATCAAATAACATTTCCAAAAGGTGAAACGATATATATATATATATATATATATATATATATATATATATATATATATATATATATAATTGTCCATACAGTTCAGGTGCACTTTAAAAAATTTATAACTTTATTTGTATTTGCGATAGAAATAATCTGTAAAAAATGTTATAAAGTTTAATGTACTTAGTTTTAAGTATAGATAAAATAACTAATGTCATTTCAAGCATTGCTGTAAATCAGTTGGCAAATATTTTCCGTGAACTGCAAAATCGTATTACCCTTTGTATTGCTAATGATGGCGAACTTGTGGAAACTTACATAAAATTTTAATAAAACCTTAAGAAATATAGATTTCTTTCTTTCTAACCCTTTTTACCAAATTATTTCTATCGCAAATACAAATAAAGTTATAAAATTTTAAAGTGCACACGAACTTTATGGACACCAGTATATATATATATATATATATAAATATATATATATATATATATATATATATATATATATATATATATATATATATATATATATATATATATATCAAGTATATGATTGGTATATACGGAATGAATTCTAATAAAAAAAAATACTATTCTTAAAAGAGTACTCAATATAGAGGCGACAGTCTGTTTCATGCTAGACGCAATCGTCAGGCCTGACGATTGCGTTTTGAAACGAACTGTCGCCCTAATTGTTGACTACATTGTTCACTTTATCTCTCTCTCTATATATATATATATATATATATATATATATATATATATATATATATATATACACATACACGCACCCCATATATATATATATATATATATATATATATATATATATATATATATATATATATATATAATTTTTAAATCAATGTGTTTTTTCATCGCAAAAAAAAAAAATTTCGATACAAATTTATGGTCCGGCTTTGAGACCAGAATTTTATCCACTGGACCATGTGTTTAAAACATTGGTTGAGTAATCCAAAGAGTGATATGACCCAAAGAGTTTTGGTTTCAATACCTGGCCACAGCAGAAGGAACAAAATAACTTCGCGAGTTGAGTTACTACGGGGACTTAACCGAAAATGAGAAAAAAAAGTGGACTAAATATAGGGTTCATTAAGAAATTCCAAAGTAATTCACCCGAAGAAGTCCGGAGCGTAAAACGGCCGAGACATCTTGAATATAGCAATAAAGCCGAGGACAACAGTCCGAACACTATAAAGAGCTTAAATAGTTACAATACCTCATCTCAGAAATTTAGACAGATCCAGAAGAAGGCCGGAACGTACAACGGCCGAAACGTCATGAAATTGGCAATGATGTCGAGGACAACAGTCTGAACAATGTAAATAGCTTAAATATTTACAATACCTCATCTCAGAAATTTAGACAAATACTGAGGATATCCAGAGGGTAGAACGACCGAAACGTCATGAATATTGCAATAAAGATGAGGACAACAGTCCGGAGAATGTAAATTACCGAAATATTTACAATACCTCATCTCAGAAATTTAGACAAATACTGAAGAAGTCCGGAGGGTACAACGGTTGAAACGTCAGGAATATGGCAATAAATTTGAGGACAACAGTCCGGAGAATGTAAATAGCGTAAATAGTTACAATACCTCATCTCAGAAATTTAAACAGATCCAGAAGAAGTCCGGAAGTTACAACGGCCGAAACGTCATGAATATGGCAATAAAGACGAGGACAACAGTCCGGAGAATGTAAATAGCATAACATAGTTAGAATACCTCAGAAAGTATTAGATACCATTCTTTGGATTTTCTCAAAGATCTCGACATATATAGCGTGCGCACCAGACCAGGTATGGAAGCAATATTCAGTACACTGACGAATGGTAGATTCATAAATGGATCTGGCGAGAAAAACTGTCTAGCACAACACAGTGAACCATCTTTCCTAACAGACGACCTAGCAATTTTATTTACAGTCACCCTGTAGAAGAGCCACACAAGTTAGATTGTTACAGAGTAAGAGGTACAGTTTATGGACATATGTGGAGAAAATTGATTCAATATAATAATTCCTCTTCATCTCAAGGGAAAACCTTAGACCAAAAAGGCGCAGTGGGTTGCTCTCCAGGAAGTTACCACCAAAGAGTCAGATCAGGCCGAAAATGGAGTACCTGTCGCCGTATTTCGATACGAGAAGCCCAGTCCTCACTTTCCAGTCTTGATAGAGTTCAAAAGCGTCTCCATATCCTTGTTGGAGAAGAATTATTTTTCACGCTTCAATATATATATATATATATATATATATATATATATATATATATATATATATATATATATATCAGGCGAGATATGGCGAGTTTCTCACTGTTCTATCGCTACTTTCATGTAAAATTGCTCGGACAAACTATATTCCTTGGTACCGCCGTGTCTAACCTTCACGGCTAGGACCTGCCATGCCATTTAGATAATAGCAAACCACTCACATTCCCTCTGTATTCCATCGATGAGAAGTAAGTTCCACTCAAGCAGCTACTTCCTATGATACATTGTCCTGTGGAACAGACTCCCAAGAAGATATTTCCCCAATCATTATAATCTTAACCTGTTCAAATTTTGATTTAACCGTTATCTTCCACTCCTATCTATATAAACTACCCCTTAACGTAACCCTCTACCTCGAGTGGCCCCCGCGCCTTGTACAGGGTGAACGTAAGTGAAAAAAAAAAAAAGAAAAATTGGTTATCTTAGATAGCGGTCGCCAACTTTTTGAACTTCATGGACCATTAAATGTATAATTTTAAATTTGGCGGACCACTAATATGAATTTCAAAAAAAAAAAAGTAAAATACATTTATATCATTGATATAATGTAATATGTGTACACCTGTGTTCCCGCCTCACTGGAATATGATTGGCTGGTTCCCGTCATAAATACCGACGGACGTGCAGGAGAGTCGAGAGCCTTAGTCTGAGAGCTAAGTCTATAACGACGCCCATTGGACTACGCCTTGATATTATACTTCTTACCTGCGACTACGACGCGTACCAGTCGATTACTGCTACCGTATTCTACTTGGTAGTGTCTTCCTCGCTTCGGTGTTCGGTGCCTGGAGAAAACGACCGAACCCGATCGTTTTTAGAGTAAGTAAAAGTCGTAAGTAAAACGCAAACATTACTTTTACAAAATCCAGTTGTTAATTAACTCTTGAATTTACTGAAGGACTTTGAAATATATCTCTAGGATAAAAATTGAAATTTCAAGAGGTTTTTACATTTGTTCATTACATTTTTCGTCTATGATGGCGATTCGATGAGTGACGAGAAACAGGGAAAATGTTTTAAAATGCCCCAAAATTTTATTTACATACATAAATTAATTCTTTTAAGTCGGATTAACGTTAGGCCCTTATAATTCAAATAAGACTGAAATTTAAATTCAAAGAAGCTATTTAAATAAATTAAAATTCGCTTTTTGCTTATTTTAGGAAGTTATTATTATTATTTTAATTTGGATTTATAACACAACAAATGTTTCCTTTGTTATGTACGCAAAAGTAAGGGTAACATTTTCCACCGGAATTCGAACCCGACTCGACCTATGTTAACTACTTACTATTATTAAATTTCAACATGTGCCTTGAAATATAAAAATAAATTAGCAGTACCAGGGTCGATAACTCTATTAGAACAAAACGTTACAAGCATAAGGGGACAAAAATCACACACACACACACACACTCATATATATATATATATATATATATATATATATATAGTTAGTTGTATTGATTTGAGTTCGTGACCCTGGGTTTCACGCCCTTGCGATCGACAGATTAACTGATTTATTTGAAATGTTTTGGGTCTATTTATGTCAATTTCTGTTTGGTTATATTTGATGGCAGTGGGCGGAAAAATTCTCCTCTCTCTCCGTAAACATATCCAAACAGAAACTGACATAAATAGATCCAAAATAAATCAGTTTGTCTGACGATCGCAAGGGCGTGAAACCCCGGGTCACAAACTCACATCAATACAACTAAGTATGTTAACTCTATCACCGATATTGAGCGCTTTCCAGTAAATACCGCGCATATATAATATATAAATAATATATATAGAAATTACATATGTAGAAACTACACACACACACACACACACACACACACACACACACACACACACATATATATATATATATATATATATATATATATATATATATATATTATAGTATAATTTAATATTTATTAGTTAGAATAAATTCTATTTTAGTCTAACCCTAACATTAACGCATTAAATAATTGTTATAACCTAAGTCCGTTGTCAAGTTTTTTGAATTCTCATATACTTGTATTTTTATTGGTCATTCCAGCTTATGTAACAGAGTTTCCTCTAGCGAGGGATGTTTGATTGATTTGACACTTTTAAAACCTTTTATTGTACACTAGCAGTGGAGCCCGGCGTTGCCCAGGGATGTAACAGTAAGAGATAGATCAAGTATCGACCATCATAAAGACTGAAAAATAAAATTGACAAAGATTATTGTTTAAGGTTGACGGACACGCAGTCTTAATTAGTTTTTTTTTTTTTTTTTACGAATTGGTCAAACCCAAACTCAAACAAAAACACCGATTGAATAGAATTTTATTATAAACAATTGTCTTGTAAATGGAATTTTTAAAGCATTCTGAATGTAAAAATAAAGGAAAAATTGTGCAGACAATAAGAAACACTACCTGCCAAAAAAAAAAGTGAAGTTTTGTTGAAATCAGTTGAAAAATGTAGGAAATCTGATCCCATATATAAATGAACACACACAAACAATCTGGGTTTTATAAATATATAAATATAATTCGATATGAGTTGTCCCTTTCATTCTGGCGACAGAATCGTGTTTTATTGTGTTTTCAAATTGATTTCGTGCAAAAACAATTGTGTTTTTTCAATTTTTTGGCGCTGTCAGAACCACGACAAGGTAATTTTATGCAGTCCTGTGAAGTTTTGTTGAAATCGGTTGAAAAATGTAGGAAATCCGATCCAATATATAAACGTACAGACACATACACACACACACACACACACACAATCTGCGTTTTATAATAAGTAAGATTCAACACAATCACTTGATAAGACATCAAGTGTTGAAACAAAATGGCTATTTTGTAGTAATCTTATAACATATTTATGTTATAGTTTTCGAATAAATAATATATATATATATATATATATATATATATATATATATATATATATATATATATATATTATTCACCTCACCTGTTTCGTTTATTAATTTGTATGTATGTACTTTATTGTCCATCTTTTTGTAAGTCACCGTTATCTTAGACTGAACATTTCGTTTTCTTTGCCACATTCGGACTGTCTTCCAATTTTAACAAGGCAATATCATCAATTGTATAATTCGCAAGGCATTTTCATAATCTTTTTTTTTACTTCACCTTCTTTGCTATCATTCAGATTTCTTTCCTTCTATTTTCTAATTCTGTATTCATTTCATTCAACATCATATCCTTTCTTCCCTTTCCTTACCGCCCGTCATTCAACATCATATATATATATATATATATATATATATATATATATATATATATATATTTTACAGGTAATATCTGCTGGTATTTATTCCAAGTGAATACTAATAATATAAAATATTAAAACTGATCAAAAAAAGCTCAATATTTATATATATATATATATATATATATATATATATATATATATATATATATATATATATATATATATATATGTGTATATTTAGGCAGCATTTTTCATTCATACATGTTTCATTAAATAATATAGACACGTGTTGTCTATTTATTTTATGTAAATTCTTTTCATAGCGTCTGATAAGCTTAATAACATTATCATTAAAAATTATCATTGAAAATCACAATATTGATACATATTCTTTTAATCCAATCTAAGCTTTCGACTTACATAAGCCATTATCAAAGATGTCAATTACTGTACAATATATTAAGCAATTTCATGGACAAGAATGTGATGGTAGTCTGTTACTGTTTACATGGATGATTTCCAAGCAACGACAAACTCGTACATACGAGACGCTGGAAGCGAAAATCGCACTGCAGCTCATGACGTCACACATGGCCACGCGGGAGTGAATTCGAGAAGTATTAAGTATGGGAAGCCATTGGTATAAACCAATGGCTTCTGTTACCAGTTATAGACATTTAAGAATATTTGTAGAGATTTCATAGTTTATTTTTTTCAGGTTACGTTTCAACTGTTAACAGAAACAGACTATCATCACATTCTTGTCCATGTATTGCTTAATATATTGTACAGTAATTGTCATCTTTGATAATGGCTTATGTAAGCCGAAAGCTTAGATTGGATTAAGAAAATATGTAACAATATTGTGATTTTCTTTCTTCGTTTAATGATAATGTTATTGAGCTTATCAGACGATATGAAAAGAATTTACATAAAATAAATAGACAGCACTTGTCTATATTATTTAATGAGACATGTATGAATATATATATATATATATATATATATATATATATATATATATATATATATACCTAAAGAGGCATGGATCATCTATCAGATAATCAGGATAATTGCTCTACTTAGTGTATTGAGCACTTTTCCGTTTCAACTTTGGTTAGTCTGTCGATGTTTTTTTTTTCTTTCTTTTGGCTTGACATTGCGCTGCTGGTTGAATTTTTCAAGCAGTACTGATGTTTGTAGTCTTTTTTTTTATTGAATTTTTTTCCCCAAATATCATTTTGCCTAGCTTTTTTTTTTATTTAAAAATTGTATTATGTGTGTGTGTTTTTTTCACACCGCCAGAGTTATCGTTTAAAATAAAATAAAATAAAATAATATATATATATATATATATATATATATATATATATATATATATATATATACATTGTCCTCATTGCCATTTTTCTTCTCTTTTATACCATACCTTTTTTCTTATTATTTCTTCACCCTCTTCTTTTCTACTTTTCCTGGCTTCTTCTTTTCTTCTTCTTCTTCTTCTTCTTCTTCTTCTTCTTCTTATTATTATTATTATTATTATTATTATTATTTCATCAAACTCTATTTTATCTTTAATATTTGTTTTTATTTTTATTCTTCTCTGTCTTCTTCCTTTCCTTACCCTGCTTCTTTTTCGTCAATTTTTCTCTTTCTTTTTTAATTATCTCCGGCTTCTTTTTCACATGCCTACATCTTCGTCCTTTTCTTTATCTACTTCTAATGTTCTTCATCTTTTTCGTCTTCTACTTATCATTATTATTATTATTATTATTATTATTATTTCATTGGAATCTTCTTCTTTTCCTTTTTTTTCATTTGTTTTTTTTTTATTTCTTTTCTTTTTCCCTCACCTTTACTCAGATTTTTTCGTCTTCTTTTTTTTACTTCCTCTGTTACCTTTCCATCATATTTTTTTTCCAGACTCTCCCTCTTTGTTCCATTCTTTTTAATCTTTTCTTTTTCTTTCTTTCGCTTCTTCTTCACGTGCTTATGCATCTTCGTTCTTTTCTTCATCTACTACTCACACTCTTCTTCTTATTCTCTTTGTTTTTTCTGCTTTAATCTTAGTTCTTTTTTAATCGCCACCACCACCACCACCACCACCACCACAGCCACCACCATAATCATCTTTTTCCTTCTTTATTCTCCAAGTTCTCCTAACACCTCGTTTTCTTACCCACTCTACGACCGCTACACCCAGCCCCTAAAGCCGAGGCATGTCTCTGCACACAACCCCACGCGATCTTCGCAACCCTCATCAGCGACAGCCCTGCCTCTCCCATCCTTTTAACTCACGATGGCGTCTTGCATCATTTAGGTGACTACGTGTAGAAACAACAAGGGTTGGCGGGCGAGCAAATGCACTAGGAACAAAAAAAAAAAAAAAAAAAAGGGGGATTTGAGATTCGGAACCTAAGAGCCAAGACAGGACTTCTAACGAAAGCGGTGGGAAGTTGTGTAAAACGAGAAATGATGAAAAAAAAAAAAAAAAAAGATAATGATTAAAAAAAAAAAAAAAAAAAAAAAAAAAATCCAAACGGACAAGCTGACACACAGACACACAACACCGGGTTTGAATGACTGTCTGGTCTGGAAGCACGAACAGACATAAGGATGGACAGGCAGATTTTTCGGCAAGGAGTAAGGATAAAAGTCGGTAAGAGACAGCGAATAGCCTAGTGTTGGAAGGGGTTTCAAGATATATGAAAAAAATAAAATAAGCAGAACGAGAGATGACCACCAAATTAAAAAAGAAAGAAAGAAAGAAAAAAAAAATGGAGAAGGGCGCGATTGATGACGTAGTCTTTTGTCAAATCGTTCCAAGACAGAAACTGTAATCTGGAATTGGAATGAAAGTATTGAAGGCACCTACCCTGAATCCATCATAAAATTCAGGATGTGAAATTAGAAAATACTCAACTCTTCAAATACCTCGGTGTATGGACCAGTTATAAGAAATTTATTATAGGAGATAAGGAAATTGAACAGAATTGGCTGGGCTATGACTGGTTTCGCCCAACACAGCAAATGGCTACAAAACGAAAACATTAACATAAAATTTGAATCATGTTCGTAAATAGCATCGTAAGATACTTTCAATTGTTCAGAAACATCTAAATTCGCTACATCTACGAATTCGCTGAAAAAAGTATACCACGATGAAAAAAATGCTCCAAACCTGATAAAAAAATGTTTATCGTCAAAATCTTATGCTATTATTAAGAGGAAAGACCAAAGTATTTTTAACATTTAATTATCTTTTGAGTCGTTCGAAATTTTGGTTAAAAATCTTGTTTTTCTTGCGTCATTGAGGAGACCAAGTGTTAATAAAGGAAACATGAGCGTCTTCTTTTTTTTTTTTTTGCTGTGAAAAACACATTGGATTCAAAATTCTTCTAAAAATCAAAAAATTGTCGGATTCTAATGAAACTTTCAGATTTTCTTTTTTACATCTGTTACCCTGACATATATTTAATTTTAAGAAATGATGAGAAATTAAATTTTGACCCACTATGTTTATATTAGTTAAAAGCAGAGTTCCTTCGAGAATTTCAAAAAACCTTTCTTTTTTTTTGTTAAAGCAAAACACCAGTTACAAGCAATATGCTTTGAATCGCAAAAAAAAAAAAAAAAATTAAATAAAACTAATATATTATTTAATTTAAAAAGTTTTAAATTGCTTTTATGAAAAAGATATTTTACGGACATTATTGTTTTAAGAAAAACATTTTTCCGATGAATAATGAATTTTTACACGATGTTTTTTTCATTTTTTTTAAAATTTGTATTACAATTTGTAAAGTTTCAAATCTTTTAAATTTCTGCATTACTTTGACCTCGTTAGGTGATATTGTTATTAAGTAAAAACTGTATTTATTAATTATAAATCGAGAAGGTTAGTACTTATCATCAGATACTAATATTTTAAAAAGAATCTTGAATGTTTTTTGTATGTTTGTTAACGTGCCGATTTTTGTAGATACGGTTGTTCATACACGACATTATCAGAAAATAATAGAAATAACTATAGTAGATTTAAAGTAAAAGTATCTAAATTTCAATAAAAAAAAATGGAATACGGAAAATATTTTCCTAAATTTTAAAAATTACTGTGTACTTAAAATTATATAAAAAGGGTGTTCATGTTATATTCTTTTTATTATTTTTACAGATATCGCCACCGTAGAAAAAAATTAGATAAACACCCATCTGTCATGAAGTTGTCAACGTGTTAACACGACAAATAAATAGCTACAGCCGTGATAAAAAATGGGTTTCTGCAATATTTTATTTTTAAAGTAAATAATATTTGTTTCAAATCAGATTAATTATATTTTAAATGACCTAATATTCCTCAAAAAAAGTTTCAGGCAAGTATATTTTATTTTTGGAAGATGTTTTAATAAAGAG
Organism: Acanthosepion pharaonis; assembly: GCA_903632075.3. Classification (NCBI taxonomy): domain Eukaryota; kingdom Metazoa; phylum Mollusca; class Cephalopoda; order Sepiida; family Sepiidae; genus Acanthosepion; species Acanthosepion pharaonis. The sequence continues at coordinate 2,666,539 of CAHIKZ030000846.1, forward strand.
AATTATATTGCAAAGAACGAGGGCTAAAAATACCCCTGAAAAAAAAAAAACTCCTTCGAATCATTTTAAGTTAGTTTTGAAATAAAGTAAAGTATTTTGCTTCTTGGTGATATTAAATTTAATATATTAGCTGAAAATTAAAAATAAAATTAAAGCCCCAAGAAATATTTTTCAGTTTTAAAATTAATTTTAAACCTTAGTTATCGCGAATCTATGGAGGTATCTAATCTAAACTGACAATTGGGTACCACCATTTTCTTCAATCAATCGTTAAAATGGCTTCCAGCGAGTGAAGACTTAGGTCTTAACGAGAAACACACCATGGACTAACGCTACAGAATCACATCAAATAATTGTACTGAATAGCAGAAACCACATCACTTGAAGACTTTCAACAACAGGAACAACTAAAATGGATAGCAGATATAAACTGGAAAGAAAATAATGAAGGATTCTAACGTTCCACACTACTTTGAACAAAAGGTCAGGAAGGAAATCCTCATCAACACTGGAAAAAGCGATAACAGTTACTAAACTTGAGAAATTTCCCCCCCTGAGAAATTGTTTTAATAGGACGAATTTCAACCGGAAGTAGCACTGGCTGCTCGGTCAATGAATACTAAAAGTATCCACATAAGGAAACGGTTAATATAATCATTGCCATTAGAGACGAGGAAAACAGATATTGCACTTTGATCGCAGGTCTATAGCCGGGGATTGAAGAAAAATAGAACTCGATAACCACTCGATCAATGAAAGACGAATATTTCCACATAAGGAAACGGTTAATATTACCATTACCCTTACCACACTTGAAACAGATTAGTGTCCACTTGAGGTGGGTTTTGAGATTAGCTCATTTTAAATGCTAATTGTTAATCCAACATTGAATTTAAAAAAAAAAAAGAACAACAACCAAACAAACAAAAATGGTTGAACGTGGATTCCGCAACACCAAACTATAAAACTTTGTTACATAAATCATGGTGAGAATCTGGCTCTATACACCCCAGGGGGGTACAGGGTTACAATAACTGTTTGTAAACATAGAGGTTGGACACAATTTTACAGGGTATCCCTAAAATGGGGACACACAAGCAGAAACGTATATTTTCAAGAAATTAAATTTTCAACAACATTTTATTGAATTGGAATATTAACAAATAAAATCTTCACTATGATCTCCATTATTTGTAATGTAAAGGTTAATGCGCTTTTCAAGATTCACGTGAACTTGATGCAATAACTCCACATTTCCGTCAATTTTAGCCCGTTCAATCTTAATGTAATCAATCAAGTGTGTTGCATCTGTGATTTTCATTGAGTACACCTTCTCCTTTAGCAGACCCCAGAAAAAGAAGTCAGTTCTTTCTTCTTTCTATAAAACCATGTTTAATAGGTGGAGGTAAAAAGAAATATAGTTAATGAGATTTCTTATGGGTCCAGATTTTAGGGACAACCTGTAGAACATTCTAGAATGTAAACTTTGTCAATCGACTGAGCGCTGTGACGTCGTCCCCCGGTCGTAGCGCCGACTGTGACGTTCTATCCTGATCTACCACGGCACCAGTTGTGACGTCTTCGCCGCGGCGTCAGCTGTTCGCCCCTCGCTGCTCCGTCCGGGTGTCGCTGCTCCAACGTGACGTTCTAACCCTTTGGTGATTCGGGTAGGAATCTGGTTAGATTGATACCAGCCTCGCCGTTCCCAACCTGCTTCCAACGCCTGGTTACCAGGGTAACTGCACTGATCTCCAGTCTGCCTACCCACGTTGTGAATTGATCTTAGACAGACGAGATCAAACAGGGGTTGGAGCCGTAATGCAAGCTGAGTTCAACGGGGGTGATAACACACAAATATGTATAAAAGAAAATAAAATGAAAACTCACAAAGTTCAAAGTATCAAAGAAAAAGGTAACAAACTTTTTATGTCTAGTTGTTCGGTACATAGGACTATGTCTACTTCCCGACCCGTTCTGTGGATTGTGGCACGACGCTTTCGCTAGGCGAATTTTAACGCTTCAAGTTGTCTACTCTCTAAGAAATTTGCGTTTCGGTGTGTCTTTGGACGAAAGTCGAAAAACTTATTTCTGTGGTCTGGTTCTAAGTCGCTCTTCAAACTACTTGTTCTTGGTTGAAGAAGAGTCCAAAAGTGTGCGTGAATCTTGGTCAGCTATCTTGATGCGGTTTCAACACTGGGCACTCTTCTCTGCCTGCCGTCCAGGGCTCAAACTCTTCTCTCCAGAGTCTGAATTCTTCTCTGCCTGCCGTCCGGGGTTCAACTTCTTCTCTCCAGGGTCTGAGCTCTTCTCTCTCGCCAGCTTGGGTCGAACGAACTCTCGGCACTCAGGCCAAACGAACTGGCCTCTTCTGCCCGCTTGGGGCGAACGAACTGGGCCCGCCGTCCGAGTCTCAACTGATTTCTGTCTGGTGGGGCTTCGTTTTTATTGACGCCGTCAAAACTGGGGTGGGTCAGTTTGGCGTCGGGGGTTCTTCGATAATTCTAAATACGAATCTACCCTTCTTATTTCTGGTTAGGGATTTTCCACTCTTTTCCATTTTTGGTAACTCTTTTCTCACTCCCACTCTCTTACCGTGCTTCTGAGGGGCGTGCACTAACTTCCCCACTTCTTCGTATCGGCTTCTCATACTTATACTCTGGATAGGGGCGTCGACTGATTTTCTTCGTGCGTCACGTGACCGCTCTCGGCCAATGAGCTCCTGGTCGGGTATCTTTCCTCCTCCTTCGTGCGTCATGTGGTCCACTTGGCCAATGAGGTCCTGGTCGGGTATCTTTCCTCCTCCTTCGTGCATCATGTGATCCACTTGGCCAATGACGTCTTAGTCGGGCGTGAACAACCCGTGGCTTTGTTTTGGGAAAGTCTTTCTTTAACTAAAAAAAATAATTAAATCGCCCTCATCATGAGCGGCCGAAGTGACACTCTTGGTTTTAACACGTGGCGTTTGTCAAGCAGTTTATCGCTAATTGGACATGGCCTAAGAAAGAAATTTTCCTAGCCTACCTGGCGTCTCTAAAGCAAAAATAAAAATATTTCATTTTCCTTTCGGCCCATGTGTTGATAACAAAAAAAATCTTTATTATCACAGGGCAAACGTTTATTCTGTCAAAGAAATAAAAACTTAGCCAGTGAAAACTACTTGTGTGGGAATTTTTTTTTTTTTTAAATTCTTTACACCCAGGGAAGACCGTCTGTGTTTCGTCAATGTTCAACAATGGATTTCTTCTTTTTGGTGACATCCAATGATAACAAAATTCCATTTTTCGTGGACAAGCGGAAATCGGTCAACGCTTATTCGTAGGTGACCTAGATATTTTCGACATCTGATATCTATCAACAATAACCTTTTTCTTCCTCATTTCCGTCTCTTAAGCCGTGTGTGTGTGTGTTCGCCTATGACCCGTCTCGTATTACTTTTTCTTTCTTCTTCTTCGTTTTCTCTTTCTTTTTCTCCCAAATCGCTTGAATGCAAAAAAAAGAATTATTCTTAAAACTAAAATATTTTTTGGCCTTAAATAATCCTCAAATGGTTGATAAACCGTAAAAAACAAATCATATATCTATAAATATTTCTTTCAAATCGTCAGGATGCATGGTGCCACAGCGCCAATTAGAGTTGAAACACTAGATGAACAGAATGATTCACGATATGTTAGATAGATGCCACTTCTGATATTTTTGACTGTGAATCAACGGACTAAATTACGACTGCCTGAAATTTAAAAAAAATGGAAAGGAAATAACTGCGAAGCCCTGTAATGCTACGGTGGACACTTTAGGGATTATTAGTCTACATTGTTAGTTTCTTGGGTATTATGGGTATTAGCATTGTGATGTTCACGGAGTACTCAGTTCTCTTCACATATGTGTTTTTACCCACAGAGCTTTATTCTACTCTTTCATATTTTTTAAACGTATTCACCGTTCTCTTAATGGTTCTTGAATGTACTTTGAAGATGGAAGCCAGAATATGAATGTTGGTCCCATTACTTAAGGCCTCAATGATCTTTTTTCTCTCACCATTGCTCAGTTGGGAAGACATAGGGCTGACACAAAACAGTTTTAACCTGTTCTCTTTCTAGCTGAATAACTCAAAGGATTTTTCAGTGATTCTCAAAAATGGTGTAAAGATGGCTAAATATCTTGGCTGAAAGCCTGGAAAAAAAGAAACTCAATTAGTTTAGTTATTTAAATATTGAACATTTTGTGCGATGGACAATTATGATGTTACACCCGTTATATTTACGAAGCATCTGAGAGTGTTCTTAGGGAAATCGTTAATATAAAATAGAAAGAGAGTAGAATTGAGGAGAAGGCTTTGCGGTGGGGGGGATGTCTAGCATTGATCTACTCTGCCTCAGAAGGCTGGCCATTAACGGTGACGTTTATAGATCTATCTGACAGGAAAGACTTGATAACTGAAAGGACTCTCTCTGAAATCCATAGCTGACAGTTTGTATCACAATACCCTGTGACACACCTTGTCAAAGGCCTTCGAGTTATCTAGGGTAACCACTCATGAAATATTATCAAGCGCTTCACTTATTCTATGCATGATAATAGTTAAAACATCAGCAGTGGACCTAGAAAAACGGAAACCATACTGTTTGAGGTGCTCAACCATTTTCTTGTTTATGATAGCTTTTCTAATTACATTTAGAAGGCTGCTGGGGTGACATTTTGATGGAGACAAGGGCTCACCTGCATTCTTCTATACAGGACACTAGACAACTTCCCTCGGCTTGGAAAACATTTCTTTTTAAGACAGTGGGTGGACAACTTCATCAAAATTGGAGATAGTTCTGGGTTAAGGTTCTTGATAACAACAACAACAATAACAGCAACTACAACAGGGATTTTTATACGGACCAGTAGCCTTCGTAGAGTCACGGCTTTTGGCAAAGTCTGGAGACTTCCCGAGCAAATATAGAGATATCACAACGCTTGTACTCCGTGAGGTGGGGGAAATAAGGTAAAGGATGGTATTTGCCGTTTAAACTAGAGTCGGAGTCAAAGTTCATAAAGAAGAGCTTAGCCTTATCCGACGAGGATGAGATAAACCCAGGATCGTTTATAGAGAAAGGCACGGACGATTTGCCTCGAGGGATTCAAGTTTTTTGTCCTCTACTATGGTTTAAACTGTATGCGCATAGATTATCTTTGAATTTATCAGGTCTCTCTTGCAGTGATTTTGCGTATTTCTTAATTATCCTCAGGCACCGTTTGACGCAATATAGCTGGAGATATTTAAGCATCCTATATGACATCCAAAACGAATCCGTTAATAGAAGGCAGTGATCATGCTTTCCTTCCTGAGGCCAATGAACTGATGATAACGAGCTGGGAGGGTATGCTGATGACATAGGTATTCATACTTTGGATAAGAATCATCACACTCTACCAAGTGTTCCAAGAAATAGGCCTCAAAATAAACCTTCCCACAAGAGAAAAAATAGTATGGAATTGGAATTAAACAAGTGATTGTCCGCGCTAGAGATAGTTTCACCTAACACCACAAGTTGCTGCAAAACCAAAACATCAACTTGAAAACACTAGTCATATTCTTAAATAGCCTCGGCAAATCGAGATTTTCAAATGGATGTCATGCTTGGCGGCTTGGTTCAGAAATATCTAAACTGTTAGCTGTATACGACAGCTACCTAACATCGATTGTGAAAAAAGGTTTTGTCAGAGTGAAGCCTACGGGTTTTGGTAAAGATGATTCTTTCTTGAACATTGGAGACTGGTTGGAATTGGAATTAAACAAGTGATTGTCCATAAGCTAGACAATAGTCCGCTCTAGAGATAGTTTCATCCAACACCACAAGTTGCTGCAAAACCAAAACATCAACTTAAAAACTCGAGTCCTTTTCTTAAATAGCCTCGTCGAATCGAAATTTTTATATGGATGCCATACATGGCGTCAAACCCGTTCAGATATAACTAAACAGTCAGCTGTATACGACAGCTTCCTAACATCGATTGTGAAAAAAGGGTTTGTCATAGTGGATCCTACGGGTTTTGGCAAAGATGATTCTTCCTTGAACATTTGAGACTGGCGCTACAGAATCGCAAACAATGAACTGTATCAAATAATAGAAACCCCATCACTTGAAGACTACCAACAACAGCAACAACTAAAATGGACATTCCTGTAGCCCTGATCTAACTGGCTGTACATTAGGATCTTGGGTATCCTGCCATCAGACATTCTCAAGACATGACCAGTCCACCGTAACTGAGACTGTATGATAAGAGTCTCGATTCCTCCAATATTACACCTGTTAAACAGATCTACGTTAGATGTCCTATCTTGAAGCTTAACTCCACAGATTGCACGCAGACAGCTTTTATGGAAAACATCTAGCCAGCGTATATGGTACCTGTATGGCAAAAAAATACAAAAGGATGGCAAGTACAACAGCTCTATAAATCCGAATTTTCGTATCCAGTCGAATACACCGCTCATTCCACAAGCGATGGCGAAGTTTGCCGAAAGCACTGGTAGCCTTAGAAATCCGATGCATGATTTCATCATCTAAAGTTCCACTGTAATTTGCTTTGCTAAGTGATAGGTGAAAGACTTTACATAGTTCAAGGGTTTGTCTTCTACTCTCAATGGTCCCTCTGGAAATTTGTAGACTGATGGTTTTTGTTTCTCACCACGCAATTGCTTCAGAGTAGGAAAGGTTGGTGCACAACTTCAGTTTTCTTTATGCTAAGTGTAAGACCAAATGCTTTACATGCAGCAGAGAAACGATTTATTAGATATTGGGCCTCCTCAAAGGATGTCGCTACAAGAGGATAAGAAAGAATCAAGGTAAACCTCAAGAAAACTTACACAAGTGATTTGATTAAAATGGTGAAGGCTTGTGCAGAACCATCCACACTTTTCGAAACTTCGGTGCAAATAAATGCCACAGACGAAGCAGACAATATACCTCAGGCTTTTCGTAAAAGTTTTGTCGTAGACCAATCGTGTTCTATAACACTAAAGGTCTTGTCACCCTGATATATATATATATATATATATATATATATATATATATATATATATATATATAGAGAGAGAGAGAGAGAGAGAGAGAAAGATTTTATAAACAAAAAATTAGGAATTAAATGTAATTTTGTGGAAATACAAATCTTTTCTGATGAAGCATAAGAATAGAAAGTTTCCAAATTGTCTGACATGTTTAACATTACGTTGATTCTCATCCAATAAATTATCTATCTATCTATCTATCTATCTATCTATCTATCTATCTACATATATATATATATATATATATATATATATATATATATATATATTGAGAGAGAGATATATACAGACAGCAGACTGTTTCGCTGTATTACAGCTCATCAGTGTGGATAGACGTCCGGTTGCCTCTAGCTAGGTTGAATTGGCGTCAGTCGGGGATTCTACCCCTAAGCCTTTGGCACACGGATGGGATGAAGGTGAATTTAAGCGTATTTAATTTTAGATAAACACGCCAGTGACTGAGAGAACTTGTATTATATGATATATATATATATATATATATATATATATATATATATATATTAGGGAATGTTCATCGTCGACAGGACGACTTGTAGTTTCATACAATTGCCGCAGTCTTGAACTGCAAATAGAATCTGACGTTCTTGTGGTGATGATTCAGAATTTTGTGTTAAAATTTGTTTATTTAATTATTGCTGCCTAAAAATTCGTATTAACTAATAATAGTTTATATCATTTAAATTCATAAGTTCGGAAGATGAAGAATTAAAGAGTTAAAGTATTTAAAAACATTTTTTTTTTAATTATTTAAATTTAAATTCAAAGTAAAACAACATATCAAGAGGGATAACTCTCATTTTGGAAAATTTATCATAGTATAATCAAATAATAAAATTAAAATTCAGGTTGTAAATAAAATATATGGGTGCAAATAAAAAAATGAATAGGTTGGCGCTATCTAACTAATGTATTTGGAAGCAAGACTTGTACTTATATGATGGAATTATATAAACATGTAAACACGTTATAAATTAATCGAGTACAGTAATGAATTGTATATGTCTATAGATATATAAGAAATTTTATTAATGATGGGTCCTAAGACTGTTGATAGTTGTTGTGTGTGTGCATATATATATATATATATATATATATATATATATATATATATGTATGTATGTATCTAGAGAAAGCGAGAGAGCGCCAATTTTTGAGAGCATTTCCACTCGCAGAAAACGTGTTCACCTAGCCCTGGAAGAATCTCTGTTGTGTTGTGTTGTCTTTTTTGCCGTTATTTTGCAAAATTCCTTTAGTGAGACCATAGATTCGAAGAAAGTAAGTGTAAAGAGCAATGTTGAAAAGCCAAATCGTATGATTTCGTTTGAGGGAAAGCGGAAAATTATAAAAACACTCATGAGGAACCCGTACGAATAATGGATTTAGTGAGACAGTATGAGCGTTCTACATCGACGATAAATAAAAAATTATGAAATTTTAAAAAGTTAGATAGACTAAGGAATAAAATGTAAATGTTGAAAAAAAATTCAAAATTAGGTGATGAAGTTAATCTTCGGTGTAGTCTTAGGCTAGTTGTTGCTAGGTTAAGTAAGCGGTTGCTAGGCTAACTGTTGTTGTCGCTGTCTCTATCCTCCTTCAGCTGGCATATGACTCGTCCGAACTTTATGGTTTCATACAGTTTATTTCTTGACAATTTGTTTTTTTTCTGTTTTATTTTATTGTTTTTAAACTACATTTCTTGTTTATTGACACGTTTTTGCTTGTAAGAAACCAACAAATTCAAAAATAGGGGTGGGATTTAGGAAAACAAGGGTGGTTTTTACGGGCCAGGAACGGTGAAAATTTATTTGAGATACGAGTGTTTTGAGTTACGGGCTTAAACTGAAGGCATTACTCTCTCTCTCTCTCTCTCTCTCTCTCTATATATATATATATATATATATATATATATATATATATATATATATATATATACAGATACAGATCGCTTCGCCTAGTTTAGACTTTTTGCGGTCTTTAAAGAAGAGCACAGCTTTATGCTCTGTATCCTGTTTAGGATTGGGTTTCCGGTTCCTTCGCATAACGCCTCTTTCTCTACTAGTAACCCCTTGCGTGTTAGGGGCATTATCGCCTTGTTGGGGTGAAATGATTTAAGACACGCATGCACACACACATACATACACACACACAAACATATATATATCGTAATTAAATCAGACGTGCCTTAGACAACTCGGCCACGTAGAACCACCTTGATCGAAAGCATTATTCGGGCTTTGTTTGTGGGAGGCCCTACTTTTTATGAGAATAATCCCTGTCGTGCGCCAAAGACTTAGGGGTAGATTCTGCGACTGACGCCAATTCAACCTGGTTTCGATCCTAGCTAGAGGCAACCGGACGTCTAGCCACATACATACATATATATATATATATATATATATATATATATATATATATATATATATATATATATAAAGAGAGAGACAGAGAGACAGAGGGAGACAGAGAGAAAGAGAGAGAGAGATAATATATCGGATGAGAATCAAACGTAATGTTAAATATATCAGACAATTTGCAAAACTTCTATTATTTTAATGCTTCATCAGAAAAAGAATTGTATTTTAACAAAAATACATTATTATTCCTAATTTATTTTTTTAAATTATATATACAGCAATCCATCTATATATATATATTCTCTCTATATATATATTGTCTCTCTCTCTCTCTATATATATATATATATATATATATATATATATATATATATATATATATATATATATATATATATATGTATATATATATGGTTATGTTCAATTTCGGTTATTTTTATCTCTCGATTGACGCCCGGACTTACATTTACAAATTTAGGGCTTACGAAGTACGAAGATGCACCATAATGTATATAATGATTTTGAAATCAGGAATTGGGCGACCAAACGAATAAGGCGCTTAAATCAAAAGGAAAGAGGAAGACGAAGAGAAAGGTGCACAGCAAATAAAGAGGTCGACAATGTAGACATACCGTGTTGTCACTTCAAGATTTCCAAAGTTTTTGTGACATTTGTTTCTGGAGCGAAAACAGCACACACAAACACACACACACACACACACACACACACACACACACGCACACGCACACGCACACATATATATATATAGACCAAAATCAAACGATTTGGCAACTTTCACTCGCCTCCTGTCATTTTTGTTGAGGATGCGTCCGACATGAAAATACACGTAAAAACTGCATAAAAAATATTTACGAGAAGTGCTATATATAAAAAAAAATGGTGTACCGGTAGATAGATTAATCGATAGGAGAAGATTTGGAAAGAAAGAAAGAAAGAAAGAATGAAAGAAAGAAAGAAAGAACGATATTATTTATTGAAAAAATAAATAAATAATATTACTGATGAAAAAAGAAACAAACAAACGGTATTATGCATAGAATAAATAAATAAAAAAAATACCTACCTACCTACCTACATACCTACCTACAGGAAGGAAGGAAGGAAGGAAGGAAGGAAGTGGAAGTCTCGGAGACATATATGGACAAAGTGAGATAGATAGATAGATAGATAGAGTTCCCGTTTAAATTTATGAAATAGGTTTATCAAGTCCAGTAGCTATTATTACTCTTTCAAGTATTGATGGCTTCCTTTTTAAGCTTTTGTTTATGTCGTGTGGAACTTCAAAATAGATAGATAGATAGATAGATAGATAGATAGATAGATAGATAGATCGATCGAAAGAAAGAATAATTTTCTTTTCTTGATTAATTTTTATGACTTATCAACCTATTTCAGGTTATATGTTTTTAGCATTTTTAGATTTTAAGAATATTTTTGATATTACAATGGTTTAGTCATACAAATCTTGCTAATGAACTCATAGATGGGCAAAGAAGAGCTGTTGTCATACCTTTTCCAAGAGTATTTGCACGTAAGTGAATGTAAAGAATCCAACTGGAATTTGAACTCTGCTCTCCGACTAACAATTCCTTGCCATTATACCTTTCACCACCCGCACATCCAAGTTACTATCACCTGGTATTTTCAAGCAGTCACCCAGGCTCAACATTGCTTAATTTCGGTCATCTTACCGGTGTTTCAAACTACTGTGGCCGTAGGCCTGAAAGAAAGAATATAGTGAAATAGCTAGCTAGCTAGATAGATAGATACAAAATTGTTCTCTTTTAATCGTCTGAGAGAACTATTTTTTGTCATTCATTGGCATTGCCAGTACTAGTTTCCAGAAGAGGCAAATATTGCTCTTTCTCGGACTCTTTCTGCTTACATGAAGTCGAAAGGTTATATTGAATCAGTTGCTAGACAGCCTGTAGTAAAGTTAGTTCACTGTGTCGTGCTAGACAATTTTTCTATCAAGAATCTGTCTTACATATTTACACGGCTACCATTTTTTCTTGCTCTGAATGTTGCTACAGCATCTGGCCCGATTCTTCCCTCTCTGTATTTAGAGATTCATGATAAAATCTAAAGAAGAATCTGCAATGTTATTGGATCTGACCTAGTCACATTCCCTCCACCGTAAGGTAAATTCACTGAGCTTTTTCTGTAAATACTTTCGTGCTAATTGTTCTGATGACCTTCCTCTATGCCGGTTTTTTCAAACTGTGGGTCCCGACTATGCAGTGGGTCGCAATATAAATAAAATGGGTCGCGACAAAAAAAGAAAGAAAAAAAAAGAGATCAAAGTGCAGAATATAAACAACCGTAAATGTTGCACAGCACTCATAAATCAATAATATAGACAGGTTTTGTCTATTTATTTTAAGCAAATTCCTTTCATAGCGTTTGATAAGCTTAATAGTATCATTGAAAGACGAAAGAAAATCACCATATTGATACATGTTTTTTAATCCTATCAAAGCTTTCGGCTTACATAATCCATCATCAAAAATGACAATTACATTGCAATAAATTAAACAATACACGGACATAGCAACAATGATAGTCTGTTTTTTTTTTTTTTGCATGGACGATTTCCAAGCAACGAAAAACTCGTGCATACGAGACGCTGGAAGCGAAAATCGCACTACGGCCCTGACGTCACACATGACCACGCGATAATGTAAACGAGGAGTGATAAGTATGGGAAGCCGTTGGTATAAACCAATGGCTTCTATTATGAATTATGAAACATGCATCAATGAAAAAATGCTGCCTAAATACACACACACATATATATATATATATATATATATATATATATATATATATATATATATATACAGACTGATCGCATTGGGTTTATATAACTTTTTTTTTAACTTAAGAACAAAGAGAAATTTCCACGACTAAATAAAAAAGACTATTTCATTACTACAACTTTTACAACGACTTACTTGAGTGAAATTTACGACGTAAGATAGAAACAGGCTCAACAGCTGATATGCGAGTAGCATAGACTTCCTGTGTTCCCAACTGGAACCAGCTGCTTATGAACAAACAAGCATATCCATCACATCGAATGACATTTTTCAAATATTATTTACTTTACTTTTGTGTCGGAATTTCCTTTAAATTTATTTTTCTAAAAGTAATAATTTTATACAAATAGATAAATCAAAGAAATACATGCAATTCCAATACGTGCGGCTCGGATCATATATATATATATATATATATATATATATATATATATATATATATATATAAATTTTCGATGGTGAACGAATGAACCTAGTGAATAGAGTTTGTCTTTGATTTATTACTGTCATATATGCTTAGGCGATCATGTATCGTTCGATACATGCGTGACGAGGCAGATTTATTCCTGCAGGAGGTTGCCATTTCTTTCTGAGGTAGACTATCCAAGTCTGTATAACACGGTCTGTCCTACTATTAGCCCATAGAAGGCATAGAAGAGTTCATAGGGGAAGAAGAATGGATTCATACCTTTCCCAAAGGTATTAGAACGTAAGTGAATGTAATAGATTCGACTGGAATTCGAACTCGGCTCTCCGATTCCTCAGTCCGAGCCCTTAATCATTACTCCACCATACACGTAAGTATAATTGGTCACAATGCAAAATGTGGTTCTTACTCTGGGTCGCAGAAAAGAGGATAGGAAAAACGCGACCGATGCTATCTAGATTATCAGCAAGGTCTCATCATTTTATAATTGAACAGGTTAGATATAACCGTAAGTTCTATGTTTACACTTTCTTCTCACGCACTTCTCGCTTGTGGATATCTCTTCCGGTTTTTCGTTTCTCATTAAGTTTCATATCCAAAAATTAAATGCAATGTCAATCGTTATCATCTGTCTTCTTACTTTTGGTCCTTTTATAAGTCCCCCTCCTTAATGTTTTTTTCGTATTCTCTAACACTCAGTAACAGTGCGACTTAGTGGCTTTATCGCCTTAGCTTAATAGTTTTATTTTCTTCTCCGGTTTTCAGTTTCCTTATTTCTAGTTCTTTTAATTAATTTCCTTCCTAGAAATTCGGCATTATTTTAACTTTCAATTTTTTTTCCCGATTCTCTTGGCACGTTCCATGAATCCTTTTTTTCTTTACAGATTCTCTTTGCTACTTCCTAATTCATTTTTCTTTGCTTACACTTTGCTCCATCTGTAATTAATATTTACTTTTCGAACTCTCTTTGCTCCTTCCATAATTCATTTTTCATTGCTTACAATTTTCTCCATCCCTAATTAATATTTACTTTTCGAACTCTCTTTGCTCCTTCAATAATTCATTTTGCATTGCTTATACTTTGCTCCATCCGTAATTAATATTTACTTTTTGAACTCGCTTTGCTCCTTCCATAATTCATTTTTCATTGCTTAAACTTTGCTCCATACGTAATTAATATTTACTTTTGGAACCCTTTTTTGCACCTTCCACAATTCATTTTTCATTGCTTATACTTTGCTCCATCCGTAATTAATATTTACTTTTCGAACTCTCTTTGCTCCTCCCATAATTCATTTTCCATTGCTTACACTTTGCTTCATCCGTAATTAATATATACTTTTCGAACTCTCTTTGCTCCTTCCATAATACATTTTTTTTTCTTTTCGAACTATCCTTTCCCTTTTCCAGAATTCATTTTTTTTCGTTCCTGACTCTCTTGCTTTTTCCCTAATTCATTTTTCTTTCTTAACTATCTTTACTTCTTCGATAATTAATTTTTCCTTTCCAGTCTCTCTTTCCTCATTCCATAATTCATTTTTTCTCTCCTGGTACTCTTTGCTCCTTCCATAATTTATTTTTTCATTTCTGACGCTCGTTCCTCCTTCCATAATTCATTTTTCTTTCCTGACACACTTTGCTCCTTCCATAATTCATTTTTTCTTTACTGACTATTTGCTCCTTCCCCAGTTCATATTTTCTTTCCTAACTCTATGCTCCTTGCATAATTTATTTTTTCATTCCTGACTCTTGTTCCTATTTCTATAATTCATTTTTCTCTCCTAGCGCTCTTTGCTTCTTTCATAATTCATTTTTTTTCTTTTATGACTGTTTTTGCTTTTTCCGTAATTCATTTATTATTTCCTGACTCACTTTGCACCTTCCAAATTTTTTTCCTGATTCTTTTTTTCTTCCCTAATTCTTTTTTTTTTTACTAAGTCTCTTTGCTTCTTCAATAATTCATTTTTTCTTTCCCGACTCCTTCCCTAATTTATTTTTTTCCAGGTTATCTTTGGTCCTTTATAATTCATTTTTTCTTTCCTTATTCTCCTTTCTCCTTCCCTAATTCATTTTTCTTTTCTGACTCTCTTTGCAACTTCTAATTTTTGTTTTCCTGACAGTTTTTGCTTCTTCCCAAAATTCATTTTTATCTCTTTGCATCTTCCATAAATCATTTTTTCTTTCTGACTTTCTTTCCCCTTCCAGAATGCATTTTTTCATTCAGGACTCTTGGCTCCCTCCCTAATTTATTTTTTTCTTTCTTGATTCTCTTCACCCCCTCCCTAATTCATTTTTTCCGGACTATCCTTTCCCTTTACCAGAATTCATTTTTTCTTTCTTGACTCTCTTTACTACTTCCATAATTCAGTTTTTTCTTTTCAGACAAACCTTTCCCTTTTCCATAATTCAGTTTTTTCTTTCCTGATTCTCCTTCCTCCTTCCATAATTCATTTTTCTTTCTTGACTCTGTTCACTCCCTCCATACTTCATTTTTTCTTTTCGGACTATCCTTTCCCTTTTCCATAATTCATTTTTTTCTTTGCTGACTCTCTTTGCTCCTTCCATAATGCATTTTTTTCTTTTCGGACTATCATTTCCCTTTTCCATAATTCATTTTTTCTTTGCTGACTCTCTTTGCTCCTTCCATAATACATTTTTTCTTTTTGGACTATCCTTTCCCTTTTCCATAATTCATTTTTTTTCCTTGCTGACTCTCTTTGCTCCTTCCATAATGCATTTTTTCTTTTCGGACTATCCTTTCCCTTTTCCATAATTCAGTTTTTTCTTTGCTGACTCTCTTTGCTCCTTCCATAATGCATTTTTTTCTTTTCGGACTATCCTTCCCCTTTTCCATAATGCATTTTTTTCTATTCGGACTATCCTTTCCCTATTCGACCATTCCGTTTTATTTTTCTTTCCTGGCTCTCTTTGCTCCTTCCCTAATTCATTTTTCTTTCCTGATTCTCCTTCCTCCTTCCATCATTCATTTTTTCTTTCCCAACTCTCTTTGCTCCTTGTATTTGATTATATTTGTTTTGCTTGTTACTTTCATTTACTTCTTCATGACTACAATTTTCCTTTTTTGTTCTTCTTCATTTTCTTTCACACTTATTCCTGTTTCCTTTTCCATCTCTTCGTATTCTTGTTTCTCTTTTGTGTATTTTTTCTAATACTCACCTTTTTCTTTTCTTATTCTATTTCCTCTTCTTCTGCTGATATTCTTTATATTTTACTTTTATTCATTCATTCATTCATTCTTCTTATTTTCATGTAATTCCGCTTATTATTATTCTTTCATTACATTTCTTCTTCTTATGTATTTCTGCTCCTTTTTCGCCTTCTTTTTCTTCTTCCTCTTCTTCTTCTCTGGCATTTCTTCCCCTTGATTTCCTTTACTAATATTGTATTTCTACTTCTTTTTCTTCTCTTTTTTTTCTTCATCTTTTTCTTCTTTTCTTTTTCTTCTTTTTCTTCTTCTTCTTTTTCTTCTTCTTCTGTGGTATTTCTTCTGCTCGATTTTCTTTTAATAATATTGTATTTCTACTTCTATTTCTTCTTCTTTCTTCTTCTTCTGCTTCTGTTGTATTTCATGATTTCGTTTATTAATATTGTATTTCTTCTTTTTTCTTCTTCTTTTTCTGCGTTTTCTTCTTTTCTTTTCCTTCTTCTTCTGTGCTATTTCTTCTACTAGATTTCCTTTACTAATATTGTATTTATACTTCCTTTTCTTTTCTTTTTTTCTTCTTCTATTTCTTCTTCTCTTTCTCTTTCTCGAATAATTATTTCATCCTTCTTTCCAACATTTTTTTTTATTTCTTTTCCTCTCGTCCTTTCCACCCTAAATTACTGCTTGTGTCTTTACTGGGCGCTTTACTTTTCTTTTTTCCTTTTCCTAAATGTGTTGACCTCAGTTCCGACCAGTCGTTGAAAATACCCTGAACGTCTAAATTATCTTACAGAAATCCACGCCGCCATCAACATCCCGAACCTTCATGCCTTACCCAAACTGAACATCTACCCTATTAGACTTTATAATAATAGAAATGTTTTTTCACTTCTTTTTTTTTCTTTTGCTTATTGTACTTCGTAAAAATATTGTCACAATTTTGTTTCTTTCTCTTTCCTTTTTTGTTTTTTTCTTTTCGACTTAATTTTCTTTTATCCTCTTTTAAGTGCAGATCTTTAACACTAGTTTTACACGCTATGTATTTTCCTCTTTTTTATCCTTATCTTCATCGCCCCTTTTTCCTTTCTCTTTCTTTTCCATGATCTGCATTTTTATTATTATAATCAATCCACTTTTTCTTCTTCATCATTATTACAATATCCCCAAACAACACCCGGTTATTTTTCACTCTCACTTTTCTTTACGTTTTTCCTTCTTCTTTATTTCATTTTACTCGCTTTAATCGAATTCAAGGTTATTATTGCCATTAGCTTTCTTTCTTTCTTTCTTTCTTTTTTTCCAAAGAGATTAATTTCCTTTTCCGCTTTAAATCATCGTCTTCTTCTTTTCTTTCTTTCTTTCTTTCTTTCTTTCTTTCTTTCTTTCTTTCTTTCTTTCTTTCTAATGTCTTTACCATCCTCTTTTCTCCGACTTCAAGATCATTATTACTGTTATTACTTTTCCTTTCTTCTTTTTTCTTTCTTTCTTTCTTTCTTTCTTTCTTTCTTTCTTTCTTTCTTTATAATAATGTCTCTGTCACCCTCTTTTCCTACGAATTCAAAATAACTATTATCATTAGCTTTTTTTCTTTCAGCCTTTCTTTCTTTCAGCCTTTCTAATTATGTCTTCATCACCTTTTTTTTCGCAGATCAAGTTTTATTTTAAATAACTTTTTTCTTTCTTTCTTTCTTTCTTTCTTTCTTTCTTTCTTTTCTTTCCTCCTCCCGTCCTTGTTTTATTTCTTTCTTTATCACCTTTTCTCCTCCGATCAAGTTCGTTATTATCATTATCTTTCTTTCTTTCTTTCTTTCTTTCTTTCTTTCTTTCTTTCTTTCTTTCTTTTCTGCCCTCCTCCCGTCCTTGTTTTATTTCTTTTTTTATCACCTTTTCTCCTCCGATCAAATACCTTATTATCATTATCTTTCTTTCTTTCTTTCTTTCTTTCTTTCTTTCTTTCTTTCTTTCTTTCTTTTCTGCTCTCCTCCCGTCCTTTTTTTAGTTCTTTTTTTATCACCTTTTCTCCTCCGATCAAGTTCATTATTATCATTATCTTTCTTTCTTTCTTTCTTTCTTTCTTTCTTTCTTTCTTTCTTTCTTTCTTTCTTTTAAAGTTTTCGTCGCTCTCTTTTTCCACCGATCTTCACTTGAACCGGACTAACTCGTTCACCATTACCACATGCGAAGACACTCTTAAAACGTCTACTGATCTTAACTTAGTATAAGCAATAACCACATATATGGGAGATCTAGTGTGGCTTGAACTCAGTATTAATGGCAAAGCAGACTAGCTCGTGAACCATTGCTTCAGATCATGGGCTTATAACGTCTTTTATCAATCACTTCTTTTGCCTCTTCCCACACCCTTTCTGGCACTGTCATATACTAATACTACTACTACGAATAATAATAATAATAATAATAGAGAAGCAAAAGAAGACATCTTATCTTCGTTGTAAAATATTCTTTCTACCGGTGATCCACTCGTCTTTCTCTGTCATTTCCATTTGTTTTATTCTTTTCTTTTCCAGAGCAGCTTTTAACTTCTCTACAATTTCCTTCATTTTCCGTCGCCTCTCTTTTCCTTCTCCTTTTTTATTCCAATTTTCTTTTCTTTTCTTTTACTCGCTCCACTTATTCATTTTTTCTTTCTTTTCCTTTTTTTTCTTTATCATTTTTCGCAGCTTATAACTTTCTCTTTTTTCTTTCTCTCTACACTCTCCTTCTTACATTTTGGTCTCTTTCTTTTATCTCTCATCTTCCCTTACCATCCCCTTACCTTCACATTTTTCATTCTCCTTCTCTTGTCTTTCTTTAGTTTCATCTTTTCCTTTCTCCACTCCTTAATTATTCACTGTTTTTTTAATTAGTTCTTTCTTATTGTTCCTTCTTCTTCTTCTTCTTCTTCTTCTTCTTCTTCTTCTTCTTCTTCTTCTTCTTCACTTTCCTAGTTTCTTCTTCTTTATAGCATCCTTAATATTTTCCTTTTGCTCTTCTTTTCTCGCCTTTCTCGAGTCATTCATTCATCCATTCATTCATTCATTCATTCTTCTTCTTCTTCTTCTTCTTCTTCTTCTTCTTATTCTTCTTCTTCTTCTATTATTATTATTATTATTATTATTATTATTATTATCTCTTCTTGTCTTTGTTCTTTCCTCTCATCTATTTAGTACCTCCTCTTATGATCTTTGTTTTCCATTTTTATTCCACGTTTCTTTGTTTTTTATCCGCATTTTTCTCGCTCATGTATATTAATCTATTGAATTATGTTTGTTTATTTACTTATTTATTATTTATTTTTGTTTTCTTCTTTTATTTTTATTTTTTCATACTGCGTTTTCTTTCATTCCACTTTTTCTTTCATTATTCTTCTTTCATATTTCTTCTTTCATATTTCTTCTTCTTCTTGCCAGCCTATTTCCATTCATTTTCTCGCCAAATGTTCTCCGCCTTACTGACTGCTTACATCTCTAACACCGGGTCTTTCAGTCTTTTCCTATTTACAATGGCTGTTCACACTCCAGACCTTTCTGCTTCCTTTCCAATACTCTCCAACCCAACGTCTGTCCATTCCTCGATCCGATGTCCACCCTTCGTCCGCTGATAACGCAAGTTTTTTTTTTGTTTTTTTTAAATCTCCTTATTTCTCTTTTCCCATTTTCTGAAACGCACGAACTTCCTTCTTACTGTCTTTTTTTCCCTTTATTTTTCTTCAAATTCCTTTTTCCCTTGCAATTTCTTTCACACCCGTTTCTTTATTAATTTATTTCGTTATCTATTCCTTTCTTTCTTTTTCCTCCACGTCTTTCCAATCGACATCCCCCCCCACCTTTTTTTTCCGATGTAGTAACCCCTTTCCGGACATTCAAGCGCACCTTTTCATACCCATTATTCTCTATCCCATCACCCTTTTTTTCGGCCACCCTTACCGCCTTCGCCTTCACTGATTCCTCTGTCATTACACTGACTTCTCATTACGTGTTTCGAGTTACATTCTTCATCGCTTTTATTTTCTTTATACGCACTTTATTTTTCGCCATTACCGTTGTTCTTACATTCGTTCGACTTCCTAAGTCTCTCCTTGCTTTTTGTCCACACGTCTCTTTCTTACCTCCTAATTTACTTTCTGCTATATTATTGATTTTTCTTTTTCTTTATTGCGTCATTCCATCCGAGGCAATATTTTTTTTTTCTTTTTTGTATTTATTTCTCGTTTTTCTCTCTTTTTTTTTTATATTTTTTTTTGGTGGTGGTGGTGGTTGGGATCCAATGCCGTCTCTTTCTTTTACTCTTTGATCTTTTTATTTACTTCTTGTCTACACTTTTTTACACTCTCTCTTTACACCTTTACTTTTTCAACTCTTTTTTCTTTCTTTCTTTTATCCTCCTCCTCTTGTTAAAACTATTTGCTTTCTCTCCATATCTTGATATTTGAAGCCTCCTTTGTTGTTGTTGTTGTTGTTGTTGTTGTTCTTCTTCTTCTTCTTCTTCTTCTTCTTCTTCTTCTTCTTCTTTTATACGCTTTGTCTTTCTTATCACTTTCTTTTTTCTCTTTATTTGCCTCCCTTTCTCCCCCTTACTTTTGCCTTCTTTTTTTACTCTCCTCCCTTCATTCTCTCCTTCTTCTTCTCTCCTTTCGTCTTCTTTTGTTTTGTCTTCTTTAATTTCTTCTTTTTCTCCTCTTCCTTGTTTGTTTGTCTCCCTTTTTTCTCTTGCCTTTTGTCTTCTTTTTTTACTCCCCTCTTTTCATTCTCTATCCTTTAGTCTTCTTTTTTTGTCTCCTTTTATTACTCTCTTCCCATAATTTCTTCTTTTTCTCCTCCTCCTCCTCCTCCTTGTTTGTTTGTCATTCTTTCTTCCCCTTTCTTATGTTTTCATTTTTACTTTCCTCCGTCAGTTCCTTCTCCTCCTCCTCCTCCTTCTTCTTTTTCTTTTTCTTCTTCTTCTTCTTCTTCTTCTTCTTCTTCTTCTTCTTCTTCTTCGTCGTCGTCGTGGTGATACCTCCTCTTTGGTCTATCAATTATCTTCCCCTTAATCAAGTTTTTCACACCTTTGCGCCACTGTTTTATCGTTTTGTTTTTCTTTGTATATATATCTCACATCATTCTTTGTCTTTCTTTCCTTCCATCGCTTTCTATTAGTCTTTCCTACAATTTTTCGAAAACCTTTCTTTTTCATTTTTTTTTTACCTAGTTTCATGTTCTTTTTTTAAAAATTAGGTCTTCATTTCATTTGCTCCTTATTCCATCTTTCCTTTTCTTTTATTTTCCTCCACTTATGTCTTCATCGCCATTCCATTGTATTTGTTATTTGAGTTTTTTTTTAAATATATGTACTTCTCACTCCATCAAAACTTTTCCTTGTCTCGCTTAAAATTAAGTCCTTACCTCCATTTTGATTTTGTTTCACATTTTATTCAGGTTCCTTCTCTTAATTTTATTCCACTTTCTTTCTTTTCTAACTTTTTGTCTTCTTGCTCTCTTTCTCTCCCCACTTTCTTCCATATTTTCTCAGATTCTTTCTTTTTTTACTCTTACGTCATTCATTACTTTTCATCCTGTTTTGTATTCGTTTTATCTTTGTTCTTCCTTTTCTTGTCCACTTTATTTTTTCTTCTTTCATTCATATTTTTTTCTTAATCTTTCTCTCTTTTTTTTTCGTCTTTCTTTTCTTAGATTACACTCACCCCATTTTATCTCCTCTTCTTTCTTTTCTAATTTCCTCCTCTTCTTCTCCCTACTCTCTTCTTTATTCCATATTTTCTTTTTTCCCTTCTAAGTATCTACTTTTACTTCATTTTTTTTTATTCCTTAACATTACCTTCTTTTTCACTTCCCTTTTCTTCCCTATTCTTTTTTTTTCTTATTCCTCGAACTTTTTCATAGACTGCACTTTTTCCTTTCTCTTACTGTAGTTTCTAATTTTTTTTCTTTTCCGTAACCCTTTCCTACATTTACTGCTTTTTACATTTTTTTTGTTTTTTTATTCTATTTTGATACAATACTTTTTTTTTCTGCTTTCTCGTTTTATTATATTTCTTATTTTTACTTCTTATATTTCTTCTTTTCCTCGCATTAATTTGTCAGTCGATTTTCAATTTTTCCTGTTTCATTTGAACTTCTTTTCTATACTGTTCCCTACTCCACATTCTCTTTCAAATTTCTTCGTCCCCCTCACCGCCTCCTCTCTCTTACACACATTCTCTTTCTTCATTTCTCTTAAATGCACTCATTTTAATACATTCTAGCATCGTCCACTATAGTCTCCTTTGAGTTGAACGCCCGTTTTTCTGTATGGCCTGACCATATCTTCCTTCATTGCACATATCTACACATGACCTTCCGCCCCTTTCCTTTAAGCTAACGTTAAAAAATAAAATAAAAATTGTTTTGTAAGTCTTACTTTCTTTTTCTTCTCACTTCAAATTCTTTGTGGATTTAACCTTTCTTTCGTTTCCCGCTTTTTCGTTTTATATTTCGACGCTAGCTTCTACGGTCCCGCTTTTACTCCAAGTTTCCCGCGCTTTTTACTCTTTTTCACGACAATTTTTCTATTTACTTATCAGGGATTTTATTCAGTTCTCGCTTTTTGGCTGAGCCATCGCCTTGTTCTTGCTTCTTTTTTCAGCCACATTTGCTCACGCACTTATATCGGGTTAAATGTACTGTAATTTTGGCCATATATATATATATATATATATATATATATATATATATATATATATATATATATATATTCTTTCTTTTAATATTGATCTGATTCTCTTTCTTCTCTTACTTTCCTGTTTACATTTACTGTTATTTTTTTCACAAGATTTTTTTTCCTTTCTTAAGTTCCTTTTATTATTTCCCATCTATCGGCACCATTTTCATCTCCTCCTCCTAATCTATTATCTCTTGCTGCGTTATTTTCTTCGCTTTTTCTCCTCCTCCTTTGCTCTCTCCACCCTTTTCTCCTCCTCTTTTTCTCCTTCCACTCCTTTTCTATCTCATCCTTGTACTATTGCTGATATTGCCCTCTTCCCCACCCAACACTTCTTCACCTTCTGCTTTCCATTCGTCCACTGTCTTTTTTTTATCACTCTTTTCTTTTAATTTTTTTCTTCTTCTTCAACCTCTTTTCCATCACCTCCTCTATCGTTATCTCCCTCTCTTTTTCTACCTCCTCTTTTTTGCGTGGTAATTTTCTCCTCCTCCTCCTTCTCCTCCTCCTTCTCCTCCTCCTCCTACTACTACTACTCTTCTTCTTCTTCTTCTTCTTCTTCTTCTTCTTCTTCTTCTTCTTCTTCTTCTTCTTCCCAGATTCCTTTTGTTACCATTTTTCTTGTACCTACCATTTTATTTATTATAAATTGCTTATCCCTTTTTTTTTCTATCCGTGTTTTCTCATTTGCCACCTTTTTAAAGTTTTCATCATTTACTACAAGAAGGCCTCCATTCATTCATTTTCTTTTTCTTCTTGTCTTTCATTTTTTCAAATCTTTTTATTTACCGTACAAATTTATTGTTGGGCTTCTTCTGTTGCCACTTTCTTCTTTCTTTTTCTCACTTTTCTTCCCTCTCTTCAGCTTCTTCCTCCACCTCACCATTCTTCTTCT
>CAHIKZ030000846.1:2692500-2720000 GCA_903632075.3 Acanthosepion pharaonis
TTCAAACCGGCACAAATTTATGCCAGTTTTTTTGCAGCTCTAGACTACCATAAGTATGTGCCGGTTTGAAATAGACTATACCCACATGAGGTAATTTGGGATTTTTTGCTGTATAATATATATACTCTGTAATAATAAATACATTGAGCTCACTCTGTGGATCAGTTTTAGTATTTGACTTTACTAGGATCGTGGATCAACGGATCTAATATCTGTATATATATATATATATATATATATATATATATATATATATATATATATATATATATATATTATACTAATAATTACAATCGGTTGGGGAAAAAACACGGATGACACAATTTGAAAGTATATCAAAACGAATTGGTACCCAAGGAAAAATTCGAAATAAAATGAAAGAACTAGAAACATACAAACAGGGCGAAAAATTCATACACTGCCTTAAATTTTCAGTTCAAAGTAAAAAAAAAAAACAAAAAAACCCCAAAAAACAAGCAAGTAACTAAGATAAAGCTTAGATTGTTTAATACGCTAAGTAGATAAAAGGTTAAATAAATCCTAAAGAACTACCTACATAGTTTTCAACAAAGTGGATCTTCAGGTTAAGCCAGCTAGGATTTATTATATATATATATATTAAAGACATTTTTTATGTTTAACGTTGTTATTTTATAGATACAAGTATTTAAGCAAATGCTCTGTTTATGATAAACAGTATTAAATAACATTTACCGGCCTGAATGTCCGAGAAATTTTCATAGAAAATATTTGTTCTTTGACAGGATTCGAACCTGCATCCTATACGGAACCGTCATATATACGCTGACGTTCTTTACCTCTGGCTACAAAGAACCGTTCGGTAGACAAGGTCAATTTACTGCTTATAAACTCCAATCTTCCATGAATCTCGTACATTCATAACTGCTCTGGCGTATCGAATGTAAACAAATGACGTCATATATTAAGAAATGGACAAGGTCCGACAATTTATTTATTAGAGACATTTTTTTATGTTTAACGTTGTTATATCTTAATGAATGTACGAGATTCATGGAAGATTGGAGTTTATAAGCAGTAAATTCGACCTTGCCTACCGAATGCTACTTTGTGGTCGAGTTGGTTAAGGCACGTCAGCGTATAAGTTTCGTGGTTACGTAAATGCAACCAATCTTCAGTTTGCAGCGGCAGAACTACAGAAATATGAAAACAAATCATAGAATCCTCCAACACTGTAGGATTTAAAATAGGCATAAAATCTAACCTAAAAAAGTAAACTTTTTAGATATATCACTTAATCTAAACAACAACAAATACTATACAGAAAAGCAAACAAACCTATATACATCAACAAAAACTTCAACTACCCTCCTAACATGCTTTTATCTATCAGCAAAAGAAGGACAACAAATTCCAGCAACATATAAATATTCTTCAAAATAATTGAAAAACATGTCCCATAACACAACAGACTCAAAATTCATCAACAAAAATACCCTAAATATCAGTTACAACTGCATGGATAACGTGGAGAAATTAATAAAGAAATACAATAAAACATACTCAAAAAAGACAATAATGACCGCAACAACATGAATCAGCAATACAATAAATGTAATTGTAAACATAAAAACAATTGCCCACTTAACAGCAAATGCCTAACCAAAACATAATATATAAAGCCACCGTAACAAACAATACAAACGCTGAAGTAAAACATACATAGGAGCTACAGCAACCTTTAGACATTTAATAATCACTAAACCTCATTTAAATCGTAAAAATACAAAAAACATCACAACACAATCAAAATACACATAGAGCCAGAAACAAAGTAACATCACTAACACGATTAAATGGGAAATTATTAAAAAAAAAGCAGCCTCACATAGTAGCAACAGCAGAAACAGTAAATTGTGTTTACAGGAAAAACTAAAAATCATTATATTTAAAAATAGAAACAACTTATTGAACAAGAAGAATGAATTAACGAGGGAAAGCAGACATCTAAATAAACATCTACTTTGGTACCTAAATGATAATATAAAAAGAAAAGAAAGAAATACACAATACAGAAAACACAATCCCATCACAAGTAGAAACCAGCATACCTAACACTTAATCCATAAGAATCTCAAACATAAACAACCCAGAAAATAGTAATTGCAATATGAACAAATAATAACCAAGACATAAACACTAACACACAGATAGACGCGCACACACGAACACACATACACGGGTGAGTGCGTACATGTTTGTGTGTATGTATATATGTATACGTGCACACACACAGTCACACACAGAAGCACACGCTCACACAAATATACATACACTCACAAAAATTAAATCATAACCTAAACTAAATGGACCAAACAATAATAATAATAATACCTGAGAACAATGGAGACACATACAGTTAACACAATTACCTGTAAAAACACACAATTAGATGAGCATGCGCAAGTACACAAACGGGTGAGTGTACGTGCAGGTGAGTGTCTATGTGCGGGTGAGTGTGTATGTGCATGTTCGTATGCCTGTATAGATTCATGCGTGCGCATGTATAGGTACTCACAAAAACACACACCCGCACAAACACACATAAAAAATAACGATAACACAGCAGCAATGAACCAGAGGTCAACGGAGAAGGTGAGGAAAGAAGAAAAGAATAAAAGAAATAGAAAGGGAAAGGAAGTGAAATCAGCAGTCAATCAACACCTATCAAGCGAAAAGGAAAGTAACGCACGCAAATCACAACAAAAATACAAAGAAATCTATAAAATTTAAGAGTTTGACTCTGTTCTGAAGAGTGGTTGCATCTATGTCATACACTATTTACATTATTCGGACTATTGTTGCCATCTTTGTTACAAAGTCTCGGGCGTTGTACGCTCCGGCCTTCTTCAGGTGGTTGGAATGCCGAACTGAACTCTTTATTTCGCTCGCTGGGGTAAACTGATCTCGTTTCACGTGTCATGTCTAATGGATATCAGTTCTCAGGTATCTCCTGTTAATTCCCCTCTCCAAGTTCTCTACCGCCTTAACCAGGTATTGAACTCACACTCTTTGGGTCCTGTCCCTGGATCTAACTACCGCCTTTATCAACTGTGCCATGTGTCCTTGAAATAAAGAGTTCAGTTTGACATTCCAACCGCTTAGAATGTAAACATGAGTTACGGGAAAAAAAACCTTTTCATTAATTCTCTCTCTCTCTCTCTCTCTCTATATATATATATATATATATATATATATATATATATATATATATATATGAACATAATTAAATATACAGCATATATTTTATATTACAAAGTATTTGAAAGTACTAGCGCTGAATTAAAAAATACACATTTTATACATAAGGATCTCATCATTCAGTGGATTATTAGTAGTATAATGCTTATAATTATGTCTACTAGCGAAGGGATTTCGCCAATAATTGCATTAATATTGCTAATTGATTCAAGGTATGATTAACTCTTTGTAATATATATATATATATATATATATATATATATATATATGCAAACACTGAGTGAAAATAATCTGTTCCATACTTGAACGCAATCTTCAGGCCATGTGAATATATATTGTTACTATAAACGTTACATGAGTACCCGTATTTGAATTCCTAACTCTTTCCTTTTTATTTTCTTAAACAATGATGTGAATAACAAGCAGCCTACATTGAAATGTTCTCCTAAAGAAATATTGTATCCGTCAGTTATTTTGTAACCATTAAAATAACGTTTACAGTAATAGGAAATGATGTCGGATAAAAAATTCCTTCATATATATATATATATATATATATATATATATATACTTCCCTCTGTCTTTTATACAAATAGTATATTGCCAATTGCTTAGATGAGCCTTTTCCCTGGTGCTGGTGATTACATGAATCTACGCATTTAGGCTGATATCTAGATGCCAACCTTACACTCTTTAAATAGTTAAATGTAACCGCCACTTCTACTCTAAAAGTTCCTTTTCTTGCACTTCCTGGCAGTGGAACTCCCTTCCGCTTACTTGCTCCCCTGAAAACTTCAAAAATTTTAATACAACATCATTCGCCATCTTCTGTCGTCTTGAACCCCCGTTCATCTTTTACCCTTTCCTTAATTCTTCCTATACACAGTCTTTTCGTTCAGTTTCATTTTTTGTAACCCCTTGACTACGAGTGGCACTCCCGCCTTGAATTGGTAAAAAAAAAAAAAGAAGACATTTTGTGTCGATTAACATTAATGATTGTCTTTTCCAAGTTACAGACAATCCTTCTCAGACAAGGATAACCTTTATCCTTAAATAAAAAATTTTTAAAAAAAGTATCACACCCGTGGTGGCCGTGTTAGAGCCAGACCTAAAGACACAAGAGAGGAAATGAATTAAACAAATATATTAACAAAAACAGTAATACAAACATCTACAAACAAGTGTGTTACAGCAAGAATGTTCGGTTCGACTCTCAGAGCTGACTGCTGGAAACTTCCCTGTCGAAAAGGCAATATCTGTTCCTATTTATAGCTGGTAGAGTCCATGCGTTCGTGGATAGATTACCATAACAACACTTCGCTTACGTCACAACGGTCTCTTACATCCTAAAAATTGCTTCCATCGTATATTTCTAACAGTTTATTTTAGAAAAATACCGTTTTTACACCATTTTGAAATTTTACTATACTCACCAATCGTCTACACTGATGATGTCTTAAGAAAGTTGAAACTCAGATATTTACCATATTTCTACATGATTGAGTTGAATCACAACCGAAAAGCTACAGTCTTATTTCATTTTTAACATGGCTAGTTTGTGGTTAAAAGAGTAACGAGTTTGCCCCAGGCGCCAACAACTGATTTTCGAACTCGTAAAAAATGCTGGTCTCAAAGCAAGCATATCTCCAACCCAGCTAACTGAAGTGCTATAATTTTTTTGAACCCCTTCCCACTAGACATCAGTACATTTCTGCATTCGTTTAATCTACGATGACCAAATTATCTATGTATCTACCTATCTATTCCAATCTGTTCATTATCTATCTATCTATCTATCTATCTATCTATCTATCTATCTATCTATCAATTCCAGTCTGTTCATTATCTATCTATCTATCTATTCCAAGTTCATTCTGTTCATCTATCTATCTATCTATCTATTCCAATCTGTTCATTATCTATCTATCTATCTATCTATCTCATCTATCTATCTATCTATCTATCTATTCCAATCTGTTCATTATCTATCTATCAATTCCAGTCTGTTCATTATCTATCTATCTATCTATCTATCCATCATATCTATCTATCTATCTATCTATCTATCTATCTATCTATCTATTCCAGTCTGTTCATTATCTATCTATCTATCTATCTATCTATCTATCCATCTATTCCAATCCGTTCATTATCTATCATCCATCTATCTATCTATCTATCTATCTATCTATCCATTCTATCTATTCCAATCTGTTCATTATCTATCTATCAATTCCAGTCTGTTCATTATCTATCTATCTATCTATCTATCTATCTATCTATCTATCTATTCCAGTCTGTTTCATTCATCCATCCATCTATCTATCCATCCATCTATCCATCTCATCTATCCATCTATCTATTCCAGTCTGTTCATTATCTATCTATCTATCTATCTATCTATCTATCTATCTATCTATCTATTCCAGTCTGTTCATTATCCATCTATCTATCTATCTATCAGTATCTATCTATCTATATCTATCTATCTATTCATATCATCTATCTATCTGTTCCAATTCATTATCTATCTATCTATCAATTCCAGTCTGTTCATTTATCTATCTATCTATCTATCTATCTATCTATCTATCTATCTATTCCAATCTGTTCATTATCTATCTATCTATCAATTCCAGTCTGTTCATTATTCATCTATCTATCTATTCATCTATCTATCTATCTATCTATCTATCTATCTATTCCAATCTGTTCATTTATCTCTATCTATCTATCTATCTCCATCTGTTCATTATCTATTCTATCATCTCATCTATCTATCTATCTATTCCAGTCTGTTATTCCAGTCTGTTCATCTATCTATCTATCTATCTATCTATCTATCTATCTATCTATCTATTCCAATCCGTTCATTATCTATCTATCTATCTATCTATTCCAGTCTGTTCATTATCTATCTATCTATCTATCTATCTATCTATCTATCTATCTATCTATCTATCTATCTATCTATTCCAATCTGTTCATTATCTATCTATCTATCAATTCCAGTCTGTTCATTATCTATCTATCTATCTATCTATCTATCTATCTATCTATCTATCTATCTATCTATCTATCTATTCCAATCCGTTCATTATCTATCTATCTATCTATCTATCTATCTATCTATCTATCTATCTATCTATCTATTCCAGTCTGTTCATTATCTATTTATCTATCTATCTATCTATCTATCTAGAAGAAATGTCTAAAATGTAATGTACAAAGATGAAATAATCCAACATGCTTATTTGTGCAAAAATATTTTGCACATTGTTCCGTGTACTATTTTGATACATGTCGCACATATGTGGAGCTACAAAGAAACAATGAGAAAGAGAGAAATTAATATCTTAGCACACATAAACGGCTTCTTTTTATAAGCAACTATGGAATTTGACTAATATTCAATGTCGAGAAAGAATTAATATTCAAGATGCTTAAATAGTTACTTAATTTTTTATGGTTGACTGCAAAAAAAATAAAACATTTCAATGTGTCTAAATTAGTAGAAATGGTAGCATTCTTGAAGACAGTTATTTAATTTTATATGTTTTGTTTTTATGTATATTTTTAATCATTTCACACCAAATAAGGCAATAAAGCCACTAAGATGCATGTAGGTTACTGAGTGTTATACAAAACACTATTAATGAAAGACATCAATAAAAGAACAGGAATAAAACACAAGATAACGATTGACATTGCATTTAAATTTTTGAAGATTAAAGTTGACAGGCAAGTAAGAAACCGGGTAAAATTTCCACAAGAGAGAAGTGCGAGAGAAGAAACCTTTAGCATAGAACTTACGGTTGAATCCAGCCATTTCAACTAAAAGGATGAGAACTTGCCGTCAATCTAGTACTGGCTTTAAATTCATAAATTCTAGGCACCATAGAAAAAGTTTCATCAGAAAAATTGCCGTTAAAATATATATAGAAAAAGCACAGCAGAGCTACATTACGGCGCTGGGAAAGTGACTGAAGCCGAAGTGCCCAGTCATGACCAATAACATTGCAGATAATACATTGGATTTTATCGAGGATCTGTATATACATAGCAGAAGCCGCAGACCAGTTGTGGTTGCAATAGTCAAATCATGGACAAATGATACACTTACAGATATGTAAGATAGATTCTGGCGAGAGAAAAAAATGTCTAGCACGAAAATCTACACTGACGTTAGCAGTGGAGTTGCTGAAAGTTTAACTAAAATTGCACACTGTTCCATATAAATGTATAGCTTTTTTTTATTAAAAAAAAAAGCGTATAATGAGGTCATATAGTATATTGCTGCTAGATGACGAACACTTATATATAAAAATATATTTGAAGATCTTTATCTTTTGAATTGCGGCGAACGAGTGAAGGAGAATCAAAGAGGTTAGAATGGCGCACACATGAATTGACGAAGACAAATCTTCGGTGAACCTTTAACCAGCCTCTCTGTCCAGATCAAGAATCGGACCGGTTAAATAACATTTGGACACCTACGTAACTTCACGTGGCTACGCCTTCTTCCTATATGTCGCCTACGCAACTTCCTGTAGCCACGCCTTTTTCGGAATGTGTCCAGGCAAGCACGCATTTCCTTCCGCTCAGGACTCTTACGCGTCCTGTTTATTCAAGACTCAGGACGTCTGTGCACCCTGTTTATTTTAGTCATCGGGTACATTTCCTGTTCATCCGATCACCAGTTCCGATTTCCGCGCACACACTGATGCAGTGGAAGTAAGGCCAAGGGTTTTCCTCAATCAATATGCAACAGTCAGAAGGCTTGGAGAATTTAATACTGAAGATATCGAAAGCGAGAGAAACAAAGAGAAAAAAAAACAAAACAACGTTGAGGAACCTAGTTGAGAAGTTTGAATAAAGGAATATTGGTGCCACGACATTAATGAGGAATCGTAAAGGGTAAGGAATTTCTGAGAGCAACACAAAAGAGGAAACTTTAGAGTTCTGATCTCACAAGGCCTGAAGCGATATTGCCAAAATATAGAAAGAGTTATGAAAATAGAGAATTTTAATGGATTTATTATCCGATTAGAAAAATAAACAAAATCAGAAATAGCTTTTTCTTATTGTTTTATGAGCTGTGTCCGTTTAAGGCGTAGTAAATCTTGGCACTCCACAAATTTCCGTCATTTGTCGGTCATAGCAATGTTTGATTGTTTATTTACTCTCCTTCAAATAACCTGTTCTGCCATTCATTTACATCCGTTTCACAAATTGTTAGGCAGGTTGCTAGCTGTTTTTTCTGTCTATCTTATTTTCAGTATCTCCCTTTTAAAAAAAAAATATATATTTTCTTCTCAAGCAAGGTAACACACCCTGAGTGTTTACTGCCAAAAGCACATGAAGAATGTGTCATGATAAAATGCGATGATCACGTAGTACACAAGCTCACTCAGTGACTTTCATTATTGACTGAATAACTTCAAGGGAGAGTGTCTGTTCGTACATCCTCAGTCACAACCCTTATGATTGGTTGTCAAGTTACATCAAGGCTACACAACTGGCTCCGAATATATTCAAAATGGCTGAATATTTTCGAACAGATGCAAGTTATCTACGTTCAAACGTAGTTAAACACTAGGATATTATTATTCCCATGATAAACAGGCAATGCATATTTGAAGTTTGCCGCAATATAATCTTTCTTATCATATTTGGCCTCTTCCATTATAACTTAAGATTCTCTTGATATCGTGACAAACTTTAACTCGAAGTTCGGGTGGGTTCGGGTATGTTGATGTGAGGAAATTTAGCTATTTTTGCTTAATCAAAATTACTAGGTAATGGTAAGCTTAGGGCTGGTGGATTTTGAATCTTAGGCAGCTT
Source organism: Acanthosepion pharaonis (assembly GCA_903632075.3). NCBI lineage: Eukaryota > Metazoa > Mollusca > Cephalopoda > Sepiida > Sepiidae > Acanthosepion > Acanthosepion pharaonis. The sequence goes on from CAHIKZ030000846.1 coordinate 2,701,585, forward strand.
TCTTGCTAAAAAAAAAAAAAATAGACACCAGACATGATGAGTTTAAATAGTCTCAGCATTCTAGCTAAGTAGGAGTTAATTAAACCAGAGAAAGAATAAAATTTAGTAATTATTAAATCCAGAGGCTGGCTCCAAAACTTCTGGCTTATTACATAGTTTAAAAGAAGGGAACAGATACCACACTTTGATCCCACTTCAAAAGCCGAGATGTATTAAACCCGCTTCTTTATGATGGTGGGAAAGTCGTTTTTAATATCGTATGCCCATACAAGTACATATGAGCGAAGAGCAAAATGTTGCCCAGTCCCTGCGACAACTTTAATGCAGTTGTTGGTAGCCACCAACCCTTCATCTTGTGCAATGAAGTGGGTGATGCCGAAGGGTTGGAATCCGAGAAACCAGGTTCTCTTAATGTTTAAAAAGGGGATCAGATACCACATATTGATTGCAATTACTTGCCACCCCACGCTGACAGGATGTGATATAAAGATATTTTAATGCCGGTAGCCCAGAGCGCGTGCACCCGGGCCAGATCCAAAAATATCCCAGTTGCGCTGGAATAGGTATTAATATCGACTTCCACTCTTTAGTGCAAAGAGGCAGAGCAGGCAGTTGTTCCCCGGCACCTCCCAATAGTTACACTCTGCCTGAAGACGAAGACAAAGACACAACAGAGTTACGTTCTGCTCAAAGACTGAAACACAATTGTCAGATAGAATGTAACATGTTCTCCCTAAGGTAAATTTTCCCTTTGATCCCAGCCCGAAGGCCAATGCAATGGTATTTAGCCATACGGTAGCAAGACGTGACACAAGGGCATTGATCAGCTCCTAAATTGTCTAACTGTCATGGTAACGACGATAATCTCCCGACACACATTCTTTTAATGCAATTAGGAAGGTGCTGTCGCAGAGCTGGAATCCCCAGGATCATACGATTTCTCCATTAATTATAAGTAGGTTAGATCCTGCACATTGATCTAAGGTTTCGATCCCGGAAGCAGTGATATTTATTCACCTCTCCACAAGAGTAGATGATACAAGATCATTTTTAATGTGGAGTGCCATCGACCAGTCCAGAAATTGCTCAGCCCCTGCGAATCCAAAGAAGTGAATACTCTCGTTTTCTAGGTACAGTGATATAGACATGGATGTTCGTCAGGGGTCAGATTATATTTTATATATATATATATATATATATATATATATATATATATATATTTTTTTTTTCATATATCATACAAGAAAAAATACTTTATTTTGGTTTGGGAGGGTAGTTCTAGGGATGGGGATTTGAGTCAAAGTCGTGAGAGATACAAAAAGTTTAGTAACCCGTGGTTAGGTGTTACCATGGGCAAAAAACAAAAAAACAAAAAAACAATGCTTTCACCGATAAGGGATCCGAGTTCGAATCACTCGTTCGGCATATTCTTTACTTCTAGTTAACATTGATTGTTTAAGGATTGCTATGTAATGCCAGTCCTCCTGCATGAAAGTGAATGTTGAATAATCTCCTCACAGATGAAGAGAAGACTTGAAGCAACAGAAATGAGAATCTACAGAAGGATGCTGAGAATACTATGGACGGCGCGCGTAAGCAATGACGAATTCTTAAGGAAAATGGAAATTTGAAATATTTTGGTAACATCATACAAAACTGAGGGCTGGTCACTTCGACGTGGTGTAATGGTTAGCAAGCTTGTCATGCTAGATCAGTTACGACTGAGTAGTGAGTTCGATCCTTATTGGGCGCTCCATATATTCGGCCTTGTGCCACATCTAAGCTGCTCTTAGTAAATCACTATGCAGAAGGAGGTCTTGGAGAATTTGACACACACAGGGCAAATCGAAGGCAAACGGGACAGGTTGGGAGGACAGTGGGTCGCCTACCTGACCATCTTGTATGAATGGATGGCCGAATGGGGAGTAAGAATGATGGCAAGACAAAAAATCGTCAAAATGAGCTGCAAGGGATAGGAAGTTGTGGAGGGCCCTGATCGATTAAACGAACACTGCACATAAAACAAGATGAAGAACGATCTGAAAGAAATAAGAGAATATACAAAGCGTGTATATATTTTAATTTCTATAATTTCGGCATCATTTCGTCTTTTTTCTCTCTTTCTCCCCCCCCCCCTCTCTCTCTCTCTGATTCTTCCTTTCTCATTTTCATTTTCACTCGCTCTTACTTTCATTCTCTATCACTCTTTTTTATTAGAGAGAGAGAGAGAGAGAGAGAGTGTTGGAAAGAAAATGAAGCAGAGAAAAAGTTTTCATTTTCTCTCTCGCAGTCTCTATGGATATCTCGCCCTCATTTTCATTCCTTCAGATCTCATTAAATCTCTCGCTCTCACTGTTTTCCACACTCCCTCGTTTTCTTTGTCTCTCTTAATCACTCTCTCTTGCTTACTCTTTCAATGTCTTTCACTCTCTCTCTCTCTCTCTCTCTCTCTCTCTCTCTCACTCTCTATCATTCTCTTCGTTTTTTATGTCTTAAATTCAGTCTCGATTTCATTTTCACTAACGTTTGCTTTCTTTTATTCTTTCTTTCTTTCACTCACGCCCCCTGTCTCTATTTTACTATCTCTAGGGCTCTCGCTTTCTTTCTCTCTTATTCATGCTCTCTCTTTCTTTTTTTCATTCTATTTCTCGTTCCTACTATTTGATTCTTCTCCCTCGCTGCCTCTTCGCTTCTTCGTTTCATTTCATGTTTTAAATTCTTTCGCATGCATTATCTCTCTCTCATCTTCTTTTTTTTTTTACTCCTACTCGATATTTCCTCCCTCCCTCTCCCTTTCGCTAACCCCGTCCCCTCTCTCTCTCTCTCTCTCTTTCACACAATGATTTTCTAAGCTTAATTTCATTTGTATCTTTCATTCTCCCTCAATCATTTTTCTCACTTCTTCTCATTATTTCTTTTCTTCTCTCTCTCTCTCTCTCTCTCTTGCTCTTTGTGTTCTTTCTTCGCTTCATTTCATTTTTTTCTCTTTTATTCTTTCTAATACAGTCTTTCTTTCTTTCTTTCTTTCTTTCTTTCTTTCTTTCTTTCACTCATCTTCATTCTTTTCCTCCCCAAATTTTATGATTTTTATTTTCAGGATTTTTTATACTACCATAGCTGCTTTACCCCAACTCTCTCTATTCTTTTCTTTAATTCTTCCATATTCTTGGCCTTGTGTCAGACGAAATTTAATATCTCTAAATTTTCTCTTTTATTCTTCTTGGTCTTAATCTAAATCTGACCTCACACCTCTTCCTTCCTTCCTTCCTTCCTTCCTTCCTTCCTGTTCCTTATTATTATTCCTAATTTTTTTTATACCAATCTTTTCTTTTTACCAAGCTGATTATATTTTGGCGGGATTTCTTCTCTCCTAAGTGGACTCTGATCTCATTTCTTCCTATTGTCCCCGGTAAGTAAGTTTTCTTTTTCGTACCCCCGTCATCCACCCAGTATTCTGTTGTCTTTTACCCGGACTGACAAACGGCTTAACCCTCCCGAGTTTGGCTGTCCCATCACATCCACGTGATTCCAGACTTTCTTTGCGTTTTTCTTTTGTTGTTGTTGTTGTTGTTGTTGTTGTTGTTGTTGCCCTTAATGCCTATAGCATTTAAAATCCATTTTGCTTCTTTCTTTCTTGCTTCTTTTCTTTTCATTTTTTGTTGTTCTTGCCATTCGTCTACTTTTTCTTTATTCCCGACTCCTCTATTTTTCTATCCTTTCTTCTTCTTCTTCTTCTTCTTCTTCTTCTTCTTCTTCTTCATTCTGTTACGCGTCTTCTTTTTCTTTTTCGTTTTGTTACTTTATTCCTTTTATTACTCTCCTTCTTTTCATCTTACTTTTTCTCTCCTTCGTGTGCCATCCTTCTGTTTTCTTCTATTCCACCACATTGATCCTAACATTTTTAATTCCCTCTTGTTCATTTCCTTTTATTTCCGTTTCCTCTTTCTTCAACTTTTCTTCTTTTTCTTCTTCTCCTTCTTCTTCTCCTCCTCCTCCTCCTCCTCCTCCTTCTTCTTCTTCTTCTTCTTCTTATTATTATTATTTTCTTTTCATCGGATTTTCCCTTCTTTCCTCCTCATTCTACGTCTCATCTTCTATCTTTTGTATTCATGTTGCCTCTTTTTATATTATTATTATTATTATTATTATTGTTGTTTTTGTTGTTGTTGTTGTTTTTGTTGTTTTTGTTGTCGTTGCTCTTGTTGTTTTGTGGTTGTTGTTTCTGTCGTTGTTGCTGATCTTGTTTTATTTCTAATATAAAACTTTTTATTTGGTAGTTTTCAATTGTTCACACAGAACAGTATTTTCTATTATGCTTTCTCTAGTTTGTTTACATTATTATTATTATTATTATTATTATTATTATTATTATTATCTGTTTAAGATTGGTCTTTAATATTTTCATCCCTTCATTTTTTCATCATTCTCTACTCATCATTCGATTTATAATAATAATAATAATAATAATAATTATTATTATTATCATTATTATTATTATTATTATTATTATTATTATTATTCACCTTGCACTCCACTTCCTTTAAATCGGATCTTTTTCATTTTTTTCCTATCTTCTGTTCTTTCTGTATTACTTTATTTCTTCCCCTAATTATCCAACACGGATTCTTCTTCTCCTCCTCCTCCTCCGCTCTCTCTCTGTTCTTTTTTCTCTCCATTTTTTTTTTCTTATTCTTTGTGCTTAAGCCTCACCTTCTTCGTCTGCTTCTTAGATGCATTTCTTTCTCTTGCAGAGTCTCTTTCTAGACTCTCTCTATTTTCTACCCATTTCTCACACTCTCTTCACTGATCCCCTCAAAAAAGGGTTTCAATATTCTTCTTCACAAGACTTGCAAATGAACATTGTCCTGACAATCCACCCAACCAGCTGCTTTTCTGCCCATGATCTGTCTGGCTGGCTGAGTGGCCATTCATTTAGTTCGTATATTTGTCGCGTCCCACTCTTTTCCTCGTCGTATGTCTGTCTTTAAGACACTTTCTTCTTATTGTCAGATGCACCCATATGTCTGTCTGCTTTCGTCTTTCTGACCTATATCTTAGTTTAAACGTCTGTCAGATCGCTTGGTTTTTATTTCATGCTCTTAATTCGGCCATTTTCATCGTCTTCAAGTATCTCGCATTTATCTTAGAAGATTCCTAACATTAACTTTCTCTCTCTCTCTCTCTCTCTCTCTCTCTCTCTCTACCTTTGAAACTCCTTAACTAGTCAAATAACTTTCTAAAATAGGCATCTATCTATAATTTATCTATGTTTTTTTTATCTTCTGTCTATATTTGTCTTTTTATCTTTTATCACTCTCTCTCTCTATCTCTGTCACAGTATCTATCTATCTATCTATCTATCTATCTATCTATCTATCTGTCTGTCTTTTTATTTGTTTATCTACATATACCTACATATATATATATATATATATATATATGTGGGGGTGGGCGTGTGTGTTTTTATATTCTATCTTTGTCTTTTAATTTTTATCAATCTCTATCTATATAACTATCTATGTTTTTCTTTCATCTCTTATCTATCTATATATATACATTTATCTTTTTTAACTTTTATCTATTTCTCTGTTTTTGTGTCTTTCTCTGTCTACATATCTATCTTTATATGTTTTTCTTCATTCTATATTTATCTTTAAATCTTCTATCTTTGCTTTTTTATTTTTAATCTATTCCCCCCAACTCTCTCTCTCTCTATCCATCTCTCTCTCTCTCTCTCTCTCTCTATATATATATATATATATATATATATATATATATATATAGTAGTTTTTTATCTATCTCTATATCTATGTCTTTTTATCTTCTTTCTATCTATCTTTTGTCTTTTAACTCACTGTATCTCTCTCTCTCTCTCTCTCTCTCTATATATATATATATATATATATATATATATTCGTTTTTATCTATCTATCTATGTCTTTTTATCTTCTTTCTATCTATCTTTTGTCTTTTAACTCACTGTATCTCTCTCTCTCTCTCTATATATATATATATATATATATATATATATATATATATTCGTTTTTTATCTATCTATCTATGTCTTTTTTATCTTCTTTCTATCTGTCTTTTGTCTTTTAACTCACTGTATCTCTCTCTCTATATATATATATATATATATATATATATATATATATATATATATTCGTTTTTTTATCTATCTCTATATCTATGTCTTTTTATCTTCTTTCTTTCTATCTATCTTTCGTCTTTGAACTGTCTCTCTCTCTCTCTCTCTCTCTCTCTATATATATATATATATATATATATATATATATATATATATATATATATATACTTTATTAGAACGTCATACGCGGCTGAGAGTTTAAGACATGTCAGATCTAATGACGATTCGAATCCTGCCGGAGAACGCATGTTTATCTAACAAGATATCCTGAATATTCAGGCCAGTAGATGGAAATTTATAAATATACTGTTTAATAAATAAATAAATGAAAAGCATCTACTCAAATATTATAATCTATTAAAATAACGTTTAAACAAATAAATTAAAAATATGTCGGATTTACTCCATTCCTAAAAAAAAATTCATTGTTTACGTTAGGATGCGAAACAGAACAGATATTTATATTTCAAGAATGGAGAAGATATTTGTTCAAAGCACTATTCGGGCTTTGTACGATCAGGAGGCCCTATGTGGCCGAGAGGTCAAGTCACGTCAGATCTAATGATGATTTCCCCGAAGTTTCAAATCCTGCTGGATATTTTTCTAACGATATTTCTTGAATATTCAGGCCGGTAGATGGAAATAAATATTCTGTTTAATAAATAAATAAAACAGAGTAAACTACTCGAATACGCATAAAAGAAATAAATAATATATATATATATATATATATATATATATATATATATATATATATATATATATATTTATTTAAAAATATGATTCCAATGCTACATAAGAGTTCTCATGTTTCAAAACAAGAGCCGAAAACTTCAATATAATTATTTGAATTAAATTGAATTAAGGTATTAAGCTCTGTTCCATCTTCAAGCGCAATTTTACTGGAAAAACTTATTCCTGAAATGTACGCGTTTTATAAGCATATTCATTATTGAAATTAAGATTACTATGGTAACGGCTAGAGCAATTGTTTAAAAAAAATACTAAAGAACTTTGGATTATTTACCTAAAGAGTTCTTTCAATTTTCTATATATTTTACCGCCCCACCACACACACGCACACACGCACACACATATATATATATATATATATATATATATATATATATATATATATATATATATATATATATGTAAGATTACATTTATGGGATAAATTGGTCAATATCTGAGATAGTATCTAAATAAATATAAAATGAACAGTGAAGTCAAACTTAAAGGCGACAAGCTGTTTCATATAAACGTAACTGTCAGGCCGATTGCGTGTATGTTCACTTTTCATTCATATATATATATATATATATATATATATATATATATATATATATATATATATCTTACTGTAAGCCTATTTAAAAATTCATGCACAAGACTGGAGATCGATTGTCATAATCCTCCATTATATAATCCAAAATTATATAATGAGGCAAAATATGTTAATACATATATTTAATCCTGGGAGACCATTAGTCGTTGTGCAAGGATTAGCAAACTTATCCTGCTCTATCTATGTCTACCATTCGTCCATGTTTAAAATATTGCTGACACATATGGTCTCATGCCTTTGATATTTATCGTGCGCTCCTTGATAAGATCCAAAGAAGAATCAGCAATGTTATTGGTCCTGATCTGGCGGCTCTGCTCTAGACATTTTCCCAGTGCCGTAAGGTTGTCTCTCTATGTCTTTTCGATAAATAACTTCATGGTAATTGTTCAGAGAAGCTCTTCGCTATGGTACCGAAACTTTTGAATTTAAGCGCAGAACTAGATTGATGTCGAGATCTCATCAATTTACAGTTGAGCTGGTTACATGTAGCCGTAAATTCTATGCTAATAGTCTCTTCTCTCGCACTTGTGGAAATCTCTTCCGGTTCCAACCAACTACAATCTGCAAAAATTCAAATGCAATGTCAATGGCTATCTATTATCCTCCTGATTAATCTCTTCTCTTTCTACTCATCATTAATGTTTATAGTCCTAATTCTTTCACATACTATAACCTTTGTGTTTTATTGGCGTTACAGCCCTGGATGGAGCGAGATCGATTAAAAAAAATAATATCAATTACAACTGAGTAGCGAGTTCGATCCTTACTGGTCTCTCCATCCTTGCGAATTTGTACATATATGTAAGCTTATCATTGATTTTCGCAAGAGGCGCTTCGAATGGTGTAATGTTTCGCTAGCTTCTCTTGTTTCATCAATTGCGTTTGAGTAATATTTCTTTGTGATGTCAATGAACACTCGTTGCCATTTGTGTAATGTCGACGAATACTCGCTGTCACTTTCGTAATGCTCGTTGTAGTAGAAACTTTGTAATCGCAGATACAGCTATAATACGCCATTGAACAATACTGGTGTCAGAGGCATTTGAATATTTCTCGCACTAATAGCTCTTGCTCGATAATACTCGCTGGAATAGTAACCACCGAATAGTAATCCGTATAGTGATCAGTATAGAGAATAGAGGACAGCGTAGAAAGAGTGATCCGTATAGCAATAGAGGATAGAGTAGAAATCGTGATCAATTAGACGCCACGCTAATTCCCATATATACATTTCCTTTGCCATCAAGTGATCTACTTATTCAATAATGGGATCGCCTGTATTTGCTCTCTGGCGATCTATGTTCAAACTCCAGTGTCGGCAGCGACACTTTATTACTATATAACAGTTTCTATAGATTTGGTGAAAACAAGGTTTGTAATAGTGCCATAAATGCTATGCAATTGCATACAAGACTGGGGTATCATAATTTTCTTCTTACCATTTGTCTATACTGAGTTATGCCAGCTTTGAATGAAATAAGTGGAAACAAAAGTCAGAAGCGAAAAATTCCGGGGGAAAAAAAAAGCTGAATATAAATAGACAACAAAGGGGAATGATGTTTGAAACCAATTACACGCATGTATACACAATCTCTTTTTTTAAAATAACGATCAGATGCATTTGGCTAGATCTGAGCATTTCGCTAGATTTTAAGAAATGGCTTGAGATACGAACTTTCCAGCGCGCTCATGTGCACATATCTGACTTTAAATAAATGCGCAAAACACACACATACACATAAAAAACAAAACTTTTGTAATTGAGCTGTGAAAGCACACCGGATTGAGCGTCGGTTTCTCCTGCAAGGGACAAGGGGATGAAGGTTCGAATCCTATCAGAGGTCGCATTTTCTCTGTTTTCCCGAATGTGCAGGCTAGCAGGCAAAATAAAAATACTGTTTAATAATTGAAATAAACGAAATGAATACTGAATGACGTGTATCCACTAAAAATAACGTTTAAAGTAATAATTATATATATATATATATATATATATATATATATATATATATATATATATATATATATATATATATGTATGTATATATATGGGAAAAAGGATTACAAAGTGGAAAAAGTTTTTCGTGTGTCGCTTTTTCGCCTGATGAAATCCTAAAGGATGAAACGCGTAACTCAATTTTTTTTACACTAGGTTATGCTTCACTTTTTTGATATATAAACTTTTTATATATATATATATATATATATATATATATATATATATATATATATACACACATATATCGATATCCATATATATATATATATATATATATATATATATATATACCTATAATTTTTACGCTTGCATCTCGACTGATGATAACCAAAAGTGTAAACATTTTTGGTTCTCACCAGTCGAGATGCAGCTGCATCGAAACAAGAATGCATCTTTGTAGTGAGCGAGTTGTTTTTGTTCGTATGTAAAAATTATAATAAATAATTATTGCTCTACTCTTGGTATAGAGCTCGCTTTTGAATTAATGGCGCGAACGTTAGACTTTATATTATTTACGTTCTCATTAAATTCGGATATACATACATGCATATATATATATATATATATATATATATATATATATATGTATATATATGCACCCTGTTTATACGTTATTTTTATAAATAACGTATAAACAGAAAATATATTAACTAATTGTCGGACCTTTCATTATATGTTATCATTGTTTACGTTAAGTTACGTTTCGTGAGCAGATATGATCAATCGTGTGAAATCGGCGAAGAAGGTGTTTATGAACACTAACTCTGACTCTGTTAACCGGACTCTGTTGTGTGGCTGAATGGCACAGCATGTCAAGTCAAATGACGGTTTTCGTATAGGAATACACGTTCGATTCCTTTCGGAGAAAGCATATTTTTTAGGAAATTTCTAGAACATTCAGGCCAGTAAATTTGATTAATACTGTTTAATTAAAAATACAACATTTCCTTAAATAAACTGCGTATACAAAAATGACGTACAAACAAAAAATGTATTAAATACTTGTCGGATATAATCCATTCCATTACATATATATATATATATATGCATATTTATATAACTGTTTTTTTTACACAACTTTGTCTCTGCCTATCCCCCCCTCTCTCTCTCTCTCTCTCTCTCTATATATATATATATATATATATATATATATATATATATATATATATATATATACATGACAAATATATATATATAATGACAAAGTTAAAACGTTCTTTCTACGTGTAGTCGCATCAACGTAAACGTAAATTAGTCCGATAAAGTAAAAACGCGTCACACAAACTTTTTACACATTTTCATACGTTTTTCCTTTTAAGTTGTTATATACATCTCTCTCTCTCTCTCTCTCTCTCTCTATATATATATATATATATATATATATATATATATATATATATATATATGTGTGTGTGTGTGTGTGTGTATCTGTATATATATATATATATATATATACATACATATATATATATATATATATATATATATATATATGTATCAGATGTTACGAAAAAATTTACATAAGATAAATAGACAACACTTATCTATATTATTTAATGAAACGTATAAATGAAAATATGCCTCAATACACACAATCTATATGTATATATATACATACATACATATATATATATATATATATATATATATATATATAGCTAAAGAGATAGAGAGAGTGCATACTTTACAAAAATTAATTCAAAAAATTTCATCGGGCGATTTAGCTAAGATATTTTTGAATATACATTTATATAGATATAAATAGATAGATATTTCAGGTCAATTTTTCCTGTACGATTTTTTAAAAATTCTTATACAAGTGCTAGAGCGATTAAAATAATTGCTTCATGTGTCCCTTTATTCTGTACAGTTACTGTTAACAAACCTCACTAACCCAGTGAAAAATCTTCAAACTCCAAGGTAAAGCTTTCCCACGAGTTTTGTTATTGTACAGACATCCTTCTTATTTGCATGTTGTTTCTCTCAATCTTCCTTTACAAGAATTCTCGCTTTCGGTTTTTAACTGTCTCGATGTCCACTGGATTGTTTTCAGTTAAATATTGCCCTTTGGAGTGAGTTTCGACTTCAGCCAGCCTGCGCTGTTTTATTTCATATGAGACATTAAAAAAAATAGCACATATTCCGAGACAGACAGACAGGCAGACATTAAAAAAAATGGCAGACAGAAGGAATCGGACGAACGAAGGAAGGCACGAACGGACAAAGAAATATGTAAGGTGTGGGATAGTAATAGTTAGGTTCGATGGGAGTCGGTTGGGTTGAAGGCAAAAGGCGGGAAAGCTTTAAAAAATGACCGAGGAGAGGTAGGCTTGAAAAAATGACCGATCAATGTTGAGAAAATAAGCAGAGATGCAAGTATGCACAGAGAATATGGAAGTCCCGGCGGGTTCGGGACGAAGGCAAAGAAGTTAGGATGATTAGAAGTGGGTGGTGTTAGAGTTTTAGGTTTCGGGGTGTGGGCCAGTTCTGTTGAGTAAAGGGATAAGAATGATTTCCTTCCACCCAACCATCTTACTGGCCTCTATATCTTTGATTCTTTTTTTTTTTCATTTTCTTTTTTAATATAAAATTGTGTCAGGGTAAAGACAAGACGTGGACAGTCCTGGATGAAGGCTTTGGCTTTGGATAGCGGACAAGAGAGAGAAAAGAGGTTTTGGATAAAAATAATATAAATAAATAAACAAATAAAGAATAGAAAAGTATAAATAAATAAATAAACTGACAAGGCGATCGGTCAGAAAAAGTGAAATGGGTGGACGTTCCGTGAAGAAAAATTTGAAAAGATGGACAGTCAAGAAGGAGAAGAGGAGGAGAGAAGAATGAGAAAAGAATAGGAGGCAGATAAAGTAAAAAAAAAATGGAGAGTAAGGATGATTGACAAGAAAGAAGAGAATGAGAAGAAAGGAAGAGATTAATGAAGAGGAGAGAAGAAGACGAAGAGGAGGAGAGAAGAAGAGGGAAAAAGAAGAGAATAAAAGAAAAGAAAAAAGGAGAAAAAAATGAAAGAGGAAGAGGAGAGAATGGACGAGAAACGAAAGAAAGAAAGAAAGAAAGAAAGAAAGAAATAATGAAATTGAAAAACCTGAAAGATAAGTCTAACTTCAATATACACAAAAGATTGATAATTTCAGAAATGAAAGACACCAAAGAAAGGAATTTAAAAGAGTGTAAGTTGCGATCTGTAAACAGACTCAATCTCCAGGAGTCCGCATATAATATTAAAAAGGAAAAAGAAAAAGGAATGTGGTAAAGATTAGGTTTCCCGTCGTAGAGGTCCAAGATACATCATAGGTTGAGGTCTGCCTCGCAGGAATTAAATCAAAAGAAAATGGGTGGGGAGAAGAAAAATGGACTGTAAAAAATCAAAGACAAATGAAATGACGTAAGTGAATAGATGACTTGATTGTTCAGTGCCTTGACACGAATTACCCACATATAAATTCTTAAGTGCACAACACACATACACGCGTTATATATATATATATATATATATATATATATATATATGGAGAGAAAGAAAAAGGAAAGAGAGAAATAGGGGAAGGAGAGCAGAGGTGCTGAAGACATTCAAAAAGTCTGCTGATTACCCATTTGGTCAGATTTTAGGAAAGAGATTGAGCAGAGAATTAGAGCAATCCGTCTGAAATGGACGGAGAAGAAAAGTGAGATGAATCGAGGATTAAAATTATGAGATAAAACACATATATATATATATATATATATATATATATATATATATATATATATATATATATATATATATATATATATATATATATATATATATATATATATATAAGTATCATTAAAAACAACTGAAAAGTTACAATGTTTATGTTTTTTATTTAATTTATATTGGGTTCTTCTTTTCTGGGCATCAATAATATGTCCAAAAAAGAGGGAAATTATCATAACACAAACAAAAAATAAAAAAACTAAAACACATTAAGTTTAAGTGATTTTTAACGAAGTATAAAAAGCGTGATTGCAGCTCAGTTGCAAAATTATATAAAATATATATATATATATATATATATATATATATATATATATATATATATATATATATATATATATATATATATATACAGAGAGAGAGAGAGATAGGCAGAGATAAGACTGCTAGAGACACACACACAAATACACACACACACATATATATATATATATATATGCGTGTTTATCTAAAAATAAATACGTTTAAATAAATTCGTCTTCTTCCTTGCCGAGCGCCAATGATTCGGGGTAAATTCTGATAACAAATCAGTCGGGTTTCGATTCCAGCTTCAGGCAATCGGATGTCTAGCCACACTGATGAGTTGTGAAACACTAAAACAGTGTGTGTGTGCGTGAATTGATTAATGTGTTTAATTATGAAACAGATTGTCGCCGCTGGCTGTTCACCTCTATGTCCACTTTTATATTTACATATGATTTATCACTAATATTCAGCACTTTAACTCATACATATAGCATACCTTAAAAAATACATTTATCTTATATATATATATATGATTGATTCGTTTTTCATGGCTTATCAACCTTTTACCGGTTATTTCAAACCAGAAGATATTTTTACATTGTAATTTTTTTTATATAATAATGATTTAGAAATACTAATTAATCCACAGCTAATGAGAAACAAGGATTCATGCCTTTCCCGACAGTTTTTGCACATCAGGTCAGTCATGTATCAAAAGATACATGATCGCCTAAGCGTGTATCACGCATGGCACATAACTGACTGAGCATCTTCTGGCGTTTGAAAAAACTAATAAAAAAAAACAATATTTTCTTTTTCATTTTTATTATTAATTAAGCAATCAAGAGGCACGTTTGAATATTGGATAGCAACTAGGGTTAGGTTCGAGTTCCAGTCGAATCCATTACATTTACTTATGTACTAATACCCTTGGGAAAGGTATGAATCTTCTTCTTCTCCTCACCTCCAGCTATGGGTAAATAGCAGGACAGACCGTGTTCTACAGCCTTGGAGGGCAACTGGTCTCCCGCAGAAAGTAATGGCAACCTACTGCGGGAAAAATATCTTCGTCGTCAGTCATATATCGAAAGATACATGATCGCCAAAGCGTGTATCACGCATGGCACATAACTGACTGAGACAGAAGGCAAGGTGAAGAAATGGATAGCAGCTCGGATTGAGGAATCGAAGAGCTGATTTCCAGACAAATCTATTACATTAGCTTACGTGAAATACTTGGAAAAGGTATGAACTTACGTGCTAATACTCGTGGGAAAGGTATGAATGCGCTTCTTCTTCCCCAGCTCTGGGCAAATGGCAGCACAGAGCGGGTTCTATACCTGGGATGGCCACTGGTCTACCGCAGAAAGGAATGGCAACCTACTGCGGGAAAAATATCTGCCGCGTCAGTGATGTAATGTTCGCCTAAGCGTGTATCACGCATGACACATATTCCGACTTTAGAGCATCAAATTACAAAAAACCAAAATACAGCTATCAACATTATCAAATGTCAGTAGAAAATAGTAAAATACTACACAACATTAAGAATACACAGGACATGATAATAACCGAGATGCACAAAGAAGACATAAACTACGGACATTTTGTGCATCTTATTCGGGAAAAATACGATAAAAATTACTACACAACACTCACATTAAGAATACACAGGTCTGGATAATAAGCGAGATGCACAAAGAAGACATAAACTACGGACATTTTGTGCATCTTATTCGGGAAAAAATACGATAAAATTACTACACAACACTCACATTAAGAATACACAGGTCTGGATAATAAGCGAGATGCACAAAGAAGACATAAACTACGGACATTTTGTGCATCTTATTCGGGAAAAAATACGATAAAAATTACTACACAACACTCACATTAAGAATACACAGGTCTGGATAATAAGCGAGATGCACAAAGAAGACATAAACTACGGACATTTTGTGCATCTTATTCGGGAAAAAATACGATAAAAATTACTACACAACACTCACATTAAGAATACACAGGTCTGGATAATAAGCGAGATGCACAAAGAAGACATAAACTACGGACATTTTGTGCATCTTATTCGGGAAAAAATACGATAAAATTACTACACAACACTCACATTAAGAATACACAGGTCTGGATAATAAGCGAGATGCACAAAGAAAACATAAACTACGGACATTTTGTGCATCTTATTCGGGAAAAATACGATAAAAATTACTACACAACACTCACATTAAGAATACACAGGTCTGGATAATAAGCGAGATGCACAAAGAAGACATAAACTACGGACATTTTGTGCATCTTATTCGGGAAAAATACGATAAAAATTACTACACAACACTCATATTAAGAATACACAATCTTGATAATAACGGAGATGCACAAAGAAGATATAAACTACAGACATTTTGTGCTTCTTATTCGGGAAAAAATACAATAAAATTTACTACACAACACTTATATTAAGTATATACAGGACTTGATAATAACGGTGATGCACAAAGAACACATAAACTACGGACATTTTGTGCATCTTATTTGGAAAAAATACTATAAAATTACTACACAACACTTATATTATGTATATACAGGACTTGATAATAACGGTGATGCACAAAGAACACATAAACTACGGACATTTTGTGCATCTTATTTGGAAAAATACTATAAAAATTACTTCACAACACTCGCATTAAGAATACACAAGTCTTGATAATAACCGAGATGTACAAAGAAAACATAAACTACGGACATTTTGTGCATCTTTTTCGGGAAAAATACGATACAAAATACTACACAACACTCACATTAATAATACACTGTTCTGGATAATAAGCGCGATGCACAAAGAAAACATAAACTACGGACATTTTGTGCAACTTATTCGGGAAAAATACGATACAAAATACTACACAACACTCGCATTAAGAATACACAGTTCTTGATAATAACCGAGATGCACAAAGAAAACATAAACTACGGACATTTTGTGCATCTTATTCGGGAAAAATACGATACAAAATACTACACAACACTCGCATTAAGAATACACAGTTCTTGATAATAACCGAGATGCAAAAAGAAAACATAAAGTACGGACATTTTGTGCATCTTATTCGGGAAAAATACGATAACAATTACTACACAACACTCATATTAAGAATACACAGTTCTTGATAATAAGCGAGATGCAAAAAGAACACATAAACTACGGACATTTTGTGCATCTTATTCGGGAAAAAATACGATAAAAATTACTACACAACACTCACATTAAGAATACACATGTCTTGTAATAACGGAGATACACAAATTGCAGTTTGAAAATTGAGAATTTTACTTTAAAAACGGAAAAATCGACCTTGTTAACCGCAGCAGTCCTCTGTGGTTAAATCCGTAATAGCACGTCAGTCAATATGACGGTTTGGTGTGGGATGCAGGTTCGATTCCTGTCGGAGAATTCAGGTCTTCCATGACTATTTCTCGTACTTTCAGGCCGGTAAATGTTAATACTGCTTCCTATAAACAGAGCATATACTTAAATATTTGTATCTGAAAAAAAACAAAGTAAAAATGTTTTAATATATATATATTAATAATTCATGGTTATACTTATTATGTTTTATCATTTCAAACGCTATTATAGTGGATACTTCGTCTTTGGAATAGACGCCCCAATTTATTTATTAAACAGGCCGACAGCCGTAATACGCATTGCTAAATAGATTTTAAAAAAATTATGTATTTATTTACTATCACCAGAGAAATTCACTAAAATAGATTTCGGGCATTTGGATCCATACTTATTTCGGCTCTAGAATTAACAGCAAAGATGATAAAATTCATTTATTCATTAGATTGTTTGATTATAAGAAGAATATTTAATGCTTGTTTTGTTACTTCTATAGAAAAAGATAAGAAGATCTAAGAATCCAGTTTACCAGGGTATTATACGGTGTTAAGAGAAAAATGCGTCTTTTTGACAGACCGTTTCTATGGGTACAAATGTTAAACTTCACCGGGTATTTTTTAATCCGACATTACTTCTTATTAATATAAACGTTATCTTTAGAGGGTGCATGTGTTTTAGTCGACATACCCGTTTTTCATATGCTTAAACAGTTAAATTTATATAGGCAATTCAAGCATAGCTGATCATCGTCAAAGCTCAACTTTCTAATCTCCCGTGACCAAGCTGGTAGGAGCACGCTTCGGCTATAGGAGTACTTTCCTTGATGGGAAGATGGGATACAGGTTCTATTCCTACTCAGAAAAAGATTATTCTTTTCTCATAATTCTCGAACGAGGTCGACTGATATTAATTTAATTATTATTTATACATTTGGCAAGATTTATTGAAATTTATCAGGCCGAGGGCACTTCAGCATTTATCCCATATACCTACATTCAGTTGGAGAAACATTAGAATAAGCCTAACTTGCTGCACACGAAGTCCAAATTGATATCTACATGTATCCATAAACAGAAGTACCTGCTAAAACACATTGACCCCGATTAAAAGATATTGCAAAATAGATTTTATGAATATTAATATAATATGCAACAACATTTAATATTCTTTTTTCTTTTTTGCACCCTTATATTATATTTCTACCCTGTGTTTTAGCTGAAGGTAATTGTTATAACTAGGGTATTTTAGGTAAAAATAGAGAGTTATCCCCCTTGACATATTGTTTACTTTTGAATCCAAGTTTAAATTTAAATAATTTTATAATTTTTTTTTAATTATTTTTTTTAATTCTTCGCATTTTGAACTTAAGAATTTGAAGGGTATAAATTATTAATAGTTAATTCTAATATTTTATACAACAATAATTAAATAAACAAATTTTAACGCACAATTTGAATCATCACCACAGGAATGCGAACTGCATAACGGTTA
>CAHIKZ030000846.1:2725000-2735000 GCA_903632075.3 Acanthosepion pharaonis
GGAATTAATTCCTGTAAAAAAAAAAAGAAGCTAAAACGAGCACATTCTGAGGAACAACGTTAATAACTAAATCTCTGCACTATCTAAAAACCAAGAAAATCTATTAGACATATTAAAGAATGATTGCGAATGAATGGGTCAAGACTGATAGAAAAGCAGAGGAAAAATTAGAACAGTGGACAATTATTGAGAGAAAGACAAATTTGTAGGAAGAAGGAAGGTTGTTCATTTGGAATTAGGAAAGGGGAAGTGTATGCAAAAAAATAAAAAAAAAATAAAAAAATAACGAGGTTGGAAAAGGAGTCGAGTCGCGAAAGAGACTCATGGGAAAATAAGAATAAGAATGATATAAGAAATTAACCGAGCCTAGGAGAGATCGAGAGTATTAAAACGAATTTTCATGAAATAAAGGTGAAAGTCTGATAAAAGATAAAGAGAAACTAATAGATGAGTAAAATGACTATGAAGAAGACTGTCTTTAGGAAGATTATATATATATATATATATATATATATATATATATATATATAACAAAACATGTCTTAACGTTTTTGCAAAATGGCGGAAGTCCGGCTGACTTCTGCCGAGAAAACTCGATGAGGATTTCATCATTCGACGTCGTAACCCGGCAAACTGACCGGATACTTCTGTTAACTAAAGTAGTGTTAGTTTTATCTTTCAGTAACAAACGTCGTCATGTAACAAAGTTTAAGGTCGATAACAAGGAGGAGACCCCAAAATTAAAAAGTAGTTAGTGATAAATCAGATGAGGAAAATGGTGGTGGAGAGCACTGAAGACATAAATTAATGGGGGGAAATCTCGAGAATCAGAATAGGGGGGATAAATAAGATGTAACGGGAGCCAAAAGCAAATGTTAATAAATAGGAGGAGTGGGGTGAATAACATAATAATGGGCTGTAAATTAACATATTTAACATCTGATTCACCCTCCCCCAATTTAGTCCATCCATTTCTTTCATTCTTAGGGGGTCCTAAAATAGATGGTGGATGTTAAATCGTATTTTTAAGACATTTTTTTAATGTTTATACGTTCCTTTTTTATAGATACAAATAATTAAGTAAATGCTCTGTTTATAATAAACAGTATGAACAACATTTACCGGCCTGAATGTTCGAGAAATCTTCAGAGAAAATATGCACGCCAGGCTATATGACGGTTCCGTATAGGATACAGGTTCGATTCCTGTCGGAGGACGCATATTTTCTATGAAAATTTCTCGGACATTCAGGACGGTGAATGTTGTTCATACTGTTTATTATAAGCAGAGCATTTACTTAAATATTTGTATCTATAAAAAGAACATATAAACATAAAAAAATGTCTTAAAAATAATTGTCGGATTTTGTCCATTTCATAATGTGTTAAATAATATTTTAGAAGTTGGGTGGGGTGCTAAACAAATGTTAAAAGTGGGAAGTAATTAACAAGTTAAAATAAAAAGCGCTAAATCTTAATTTGAAGGAGAGAGGCAAATAAGACGCTAAAATTAAGGGGGTTACATCTGAAGTCGAAATCAGATTGGTGGTACTCAATATGACATTAAATTTTAAAGATTCCTGATTCTAAATAAAATGAACCATTTTAAAAACCTATTATCCGCTGTTAAGAATTTTCTTTTCCTTGTTTTTGTTTGTACGCGAACCATTAGGCATATATAAACACGTATGAAGTAAGGTTGCGAGGAAAACAATTGTTTGGAGAGAATAAACAGTAAAAGCAACTGTTGAGAACTAGGCTCTCCATAGAGGCAATGATAGTGATGCAGGTTGCACTAACTAAAATCAAGAATATCTTTTATTAATAAAATATATCTTGTTCTGTGTAGTTGAATCCGAATTTGGTTCTTGAATTTTTTTTATTTTTGAAAAAAAATAATTTTTAAGGTAAGAAGTGAGTGAATTTCAGCTTTCTGGCCATTGAAATAATGATTTTGGGGAATGAATCGTTTAGAAAAAATTATATATATATATATATATATATATATATATAGAGAGAGAGAGAGAGAGAGAGAGAGTTCATAAATTTCTATATTTAAAAAAAATAAAGCGTTATAAAATCAATTAAGTGAAATCACCGGAATATAACGTAAGGTTGAAACCAAGCTAGCGGAATCAGCTGATTTCCACGTTTTCCATATATATATATATATATATATATATATATATATATATATATATATATATATAAACCATGGTTAAGTTTTTTAATTAATTTTTCTTGTGTTTTTTATAATTTTCTTCTTTTCTGGACATAAATTATCTAGAAATTGTCCGAACCTCCTATATGTAAAAGCATGTCCGGTTATACTTTTAGCCATTATCAAAGATGATTTTATTTTTACATTTAACTGAATATATGGATTGTTTTATATATGTATCTAGATTTATAGGAACACAGCCAGCACATTGTGGCCATGTTCATAGTTGATGTTATTGAGTGCTGACTTTTTCTTTTTTTATCAATAATACTTCCATTATTTTTAACCATTTTTTTTACATGTGAATCTGACTATTATAATTTGTAGGTCTCCGTGTGTATTTAAATGAGACTTAATTGAGCTATGGTCAGGGAGATGTCACGTGAGTCTTCTTGATAGGCATCTTGTTCGATATAATGATGAAGATAATGTGACGACGATGATGCTGAGAACAGTAATGTTGACTATAGCATCAATGGCGATGGTGATAATTAAAAGAGTATGCAGAATACTGCTAAAGGTATTGTAACTAAAAATATAACAGTCATTGTACTGATAAAAAACACTACCATGACAGGTGTCTCTAATAAGAAAACCGTTCTGCGTGTGATGATAAACTACATCCTCGTCCTGGGTGTAGGGGCCTCTGATCAGGTTTTGAGGAGCGTGGAACTCCCTATTAATTGCTGGTGTTTCCAGTTCCACTCTGACCCGGGGTGGTACCACCTGTTAGGCTTCCAGCTATGGGCCAATATTTAACCGCCAAACCGGGTTGAAAGCACTATGAAAATGTAAAAATAAGTTTTAATACCAGAAATACTTTGTAAAAAATTTTTTAAGGAAAAATTTTTATCAGTAATACTTAAAAAAAATTTCCAGTAATGCAACCAGATATACATTTTTTGAAAAAAATATTCCCAGAAATACATTTTTGAAAAAATAATATTAGGTTGTCCCAAAAGTTCGTAAACACTTGCAAAAAATTGAAATTTTACTCGCCAAGTAATAATAAAAACAACAAAAATTATTCCTCAAAATAAAGACCATCATTTTCCAAGACTTTCTGCCATCGATCTGCAAGCTTTCGGATCTGGTGAAAGTACCATTCAGCCGGCTTCGAATCAAAGAATTCTTGACACGCTTCCTCGACTTCATCAAACGAGTCGAATCGGCGGCCCTTCAGAAAGTGTTGCATTGAGCGGAAAAGGCCGTAATCTGATGGAGCACAGTCAGGACTGTAGACTGGATGCGGCAGAACCTCAACGCCGTCCAGCTCTTCAAACTTGTCTTTGGTCTTACTGGCGGTGTGTGGCTTGGCATTGTCCTGCTGCATCAAAGCGCGCTTTCGGTTGATCAGAGCCGGGTACTTTTGCTTCAACTTTTCGTAGACCCGCTCCAGTTGCTGACAGTAAAGTTCGGCACTGATGGCATGACCATTCGGAACCAACTCAAAATGCACGATTCCTTCAAAGTTCCACCAAACGCACAACATGACTTTCTTGCTGAATCGATCTTGTTTTGGAACCGACGGTGTCTCTTGCCCTTTCTGAACCCATCGCTTATAAACGCAAAAAACAATTAAATAAAAAATTTAATGAAATAATTTTTTTTCAAAATTATCAAAATTAACAATAAAGTAAAAAAAAAACAATTAAAAATTGCATAAAAATTCAATTTTTCGCAAGTGTTTACGAACTTTTGGGACAACCTAATATATTACCAGAAATAAAAATTTTGTCAGCATTAACCCATTACCTGCCATCATTTGGGGATCTGTTAAGATTAAACTCACTATATGTTATTCCTTGTATTTACATTGAGTTGCTTATATACATTGCATTTGTAGAGATATATTTCACAACACTTAGCCTTTAAAGTTTTTATTATTAGCCGCAAGAAGAAACTTTCTGTCGTAATTTTACATTTCACAAGTAGAAAAATAATGACTATTTTGAAAAGTTTTTTTTTTATTATTTCTAATCAATATTATTTTTTGATATTTTATACACATATATATTTGATGTTTTGGGCACCTAGGGGTGGTGTGATGGTTAGCTAGCGTGTATCGCTAGAACAATTACGACAGAGTAGTGAGTTCGATCCTCACTGTGTGCCCCCTAATTTCGGCCTTGTGCCACATCTAAGCTATGCTTGGAAAATCACTATATATTTGATGTTCTAGTTTCTATAAAAACGACAATGGTAACTACTGAAATTAAACATAAGGAATAAGTAAACTCCTAAGACACCTGTCTGGGCCAAAAAATGCGAATTAAAAAAAATGGCAATTAATGGGTTAAATAACCCATTAAAGTTGATATGCCGTAAAATGAACCAAATCAAACCAAACCTCATAAGAAGACAATCGTGTCCAATTATAGTATAAGCCTCAGAGTTTAGTATAGCCTAAGAACAGACCTTGGATTTTCTCCTGTCTTGATGAGCGTTTGTACTCTCAAAGAGCCTCCCTGTCTTGGACGTCTGTTGGTACTCAAGTTCACCCCAAATCTCAAATTGAACTCATGTACGATCTATTGCTGAAAACATTACAAAATCGTCGCCCCTAGAAACAACCTGTCTCCTCCCGCCATGTTCTATCTTTACAAGGGTCAGGTCAGAGGAAACCCTTGACAGAGTTCAAAAGCGTCTACGGGAACTTGGGGGGGGATTAAATATATTCCACTCGACAACGCCTTTTACACAAAGAGAACATCACAATACTCTCATTTCTCTATTCGCTAATGAAATAGCAAATGTTCTCACAACTTACGTTACTTAGTTCGTTAGATAATGCTTTTGAAAATAAAAGCAGGATAAAGAGGACCCATTAGATTGTACCGAGTCAGGTATTAAAGAAAATAATATCCTTACACACATACAATACACAGATTTCTGAAAATTCTAATTATTATAAGAAAGATGTTCTTCTAAGATAGTTTCTTTCCGACAATTACTACTCTATGGAACAGACTCCCGAGAGGATGCTTCCCCGATCGCTAAAATCTTATCCTTTTAGTGTCTAGGATCAACCGTCATCTACTCGACATATCCTCATTATCTGCGCTTACTTCTTCAGCAATCCTATACCATGAGTGACTCTTGGGGAAAAAAAGACAACTTGGGATGTCTCTTAAACATTGTAAAATTATGTCTAGGATTAAGACATTGTAAAGAAAAGTCAGGATTTATGAAATGTGCTGCGAAATCTCTATAGAAAAATTAACCTGGCTGTAACTATAGATGAAATGACATCGTTTTGGTTGTGCAGAGGGCATCTAAAAAGTTAAAGACACGCGTAGTAATATCTACCGAAAACAAATGTATATAGAGAGCAGTTTAGATAAAGCATGGAAGAATATATGCAAATATTGACAGAGACAGGTGAAACTGTCGATTTCCTAAATGAATAAAGTAAATTGACGCAGGAGATGTATAAATATAGACATGTTTGGGTAGGAACGGTGATACACTGAGAACTTTGAAAACGACAGGGTCAACCTGAAATTTCTAAGCTCAGGGTTAGTAAATTTTGAATCAACTTGCGTCTTGCTCAAATTAGTTCAGTTTATTTTAAAACTGAATCAAATAGTTTCAAGTATTGAAATTCAAAATTTAGTGCTTGGATTTCAAAAATTGATAACCCTACCTGTATGTCTGTTTTTGAGAGGAGAGAAATGTATGGCATTTCCTATGGAAAAAAAGTGGGAAAACTGTTTATGATTTCCTTGTAAAACAAATTCATACCCCATTTAAAAATATAAATTTAGATACTCAAATATCCGGTCCTGGGTATGATGATAAACTACATTCGGCAGCAAGGCCTCTGACCAGGAGGTTTTGAGGACCATGGAACCACCTCTTGTTGTTACCAGGTCTACCCTGACCCGGGATAGTAGCACCTGTTAGAGTTCAAGCTATGGGAAAACAGTGAACACGCCAACTGGGGTCAAAACGTGAAAATATAAAAATATATTAGAAAAAATTACTAGCAATATATTTTCATAGTAAAAGAAAAATAAATAAATTGCCAGAAATAAATTATTGGAAAAACAATTTCTAGCAATAATTTTTTTGAAAAAAAATTACCAAAGCTCACAAGAAAATAAAATTGTGGTATTAAATGACCCAAAACAAACAAACCAAATCAGTTTATCAGTATCTGGGTCGCCAGATTTGACAACAAACCGAACATTGGACCACGTATGAAAACCAAATGCTAACAAAATCTAACTGACTTTGTTAATCAAATATTAACTATCTACAAGTAATGAATTGGATTATTGTTGTAATGGAATGTCCCACACTCCCTATCGCCTATTGTGGATTTACTATATCAGTAGATATATATATAGTGTTCAAAGGATGTACCCGGCGACTTTGCTTCGGCAATTAGTTGGAGATTCGTCTCCAGCTAAGCTGGCCGAACTCTCTGCCTTCAGGCGGAGAGGAACCCAGATGAGGCTATGCCAAAAGACAGAGTCTCGTCTGGGGTTGTAGACAGCTACCCGACAATGGTAACTACTGAAATTAACCATGGGGGCCACAGGGAATTTTTTTCCCGAGCCCATGTGCTCAGATACCTCACGTTAAATTCGGACTTGTGCCACATCTGACCGCGAGGGGCGGTTGGCAAATATCTTTGCTTCGGGAATTAGTTGCAGATTCGTCTCCAGCTGAGCTGGTCGAACTCTCTTCCTTCAGGCGGAGAGGAACCCAGACCAGGCTATGCCGAAGGGCAGAGTCTCATCTGGGGAGGTAGACAGCTACCCGATCCCATTTTACGGGGTCTACGAGCTCAGTTTTAACCCTGCATTAAAAACGGCCTTGTGCCACATCCTGCCTCGCGGGGAGGTAAGGTAAATAACCTTTTCTACGGGAATTACTAGCCTGCCACCCGATTCCCTGTCTTTCGGTAGTGTATTCTGTTTATTACAATAAACCTCTTTTTCTTTCATCTACGCGCGATAAAAAATAAAAGAAAAGGCTTAAGGAAACTTAATAATGTAACCAATACTGTGTGTCCAGGCACATCTGATAAAAAAAAACTTTAAAACCTAAAAAAGAAAAAAAAAACAATTACACTAAAAAATTCCAATTCATTCAATGGAAGAAATATGATAGCATGATGAAACACGCCAAACCTGATAAAAACCAAGTTTTATCGTCAAAATGTTTATGTTGTTATTAAGAGGAAAATAAACAAAGTATATTTGATTTTGTAATTTTTTTTATCCTTTCTAGCATTTTGGAAATTTTGGTTATTTTTTTTTCTTTTCTTGCGTCACCAAGGGCAGCAATCATTAACATAGTAAATGATAGCAGTGAAAACATTGATTTGGAAATTCTTGTAAAAATCAAATAATGTTTGGATTTTAATGAAACTTACAGGACTTATTCACATTAATGAAATTATTTTAGAAACATTTTTTTTTAGAAAATTTTGATAGAAATAATATTTTTATATCGATTTCCCCCATCCCTTACTTAATAGAATTTTCAGAAATTAAATCATATTTATATTAGTTAAAAGGAGGACACCTTGGAGAATGAAAATCATCAAATTTTATTTTTCAAACAGTTACTCATTTACCAAAATTCTTTCTGAATCGTAAAATAAAAATGCAATCAAAATAAGACATTATTTAATTAGAAAAAGCTCTTAATTGCGTTTATAAATAACATACTTTAAGAACGCTATTGTGAATAATGAATTTTTACAAGATTTGTTTTCATTTCTTTTTACATTTTAATTAGTATTAAGATTTAATTTTTTTTTTTAATCTTTTAAAATTCTGTGTTAATTTAACCCTTTTAGATGATATTATTATTAAAAACTATATTTAC
This sequence comes from Acanthosepion pharaonis, assembly GCA_903632075.3. Taxonomy (NCBI): domain Eukaryota; kingdom Metazoa; phylum Mollusca; class Cephalopoda; order Sepiida; family Sepiidae; genus Acanthosepion; species Acanthosepion pharaonis. The sequence goes on from CAHIKZ030000846.1 coordinate 2,733,065, forward strand.
TAATCATAAAATGAAAAGCTTAGTACAAATTCTCAATTATCAATCTTTTTTAAAAGAGCTTTGAAATTTTTTTTATGTGTATAAACGTGTCTATTTTCTAAATACGGTAGCCCATACATAACATTATCAGAAAACAAGAACGATAACTATAACAAATTTACAACCAAAAATATTTAAAATTCAATAAAATATTAGATTACGAAGAATATTTTCTGAGATTTCTAAGATTACTGAGTACTAAAAAATTATATATAAAGCGAATAAACAGCTCATATCGGGATACAAAAATGCATTTCTGTGATTAAATTAAAAAAAGAAACATCCACTCGGATTAATTATACTTTAAATCGTCAAATAGTTTCAGAAAAAAAATTTTTGGAAGACTTTTTAATAAAGAGAATTACATTGTGATGAAAGTTAACTAAAAAAAGGGTGCTTATCAGCTATTTCACATGAAAAAAAATCCTACCAGTCAATTTAAATTAGTTTTTGACACACAGCAAAGTAATTTGCTTATTGGAAATATTATATTTAATCTATTAGCTTTAAATTAAAACTAAAATATAACCTTCAAGAAATATTTTTAATTTAAAAATTCATTTTAAACAATAGGTATCTTCTTTTTTTTTCTTTTTTTTAGTTACATAATTTTGCGTTTTCAGATTTTCAACCCTTGTCTTTGGTACATAATTTTAACCGACATCCGTGATCATATCTCCCCTCTCCTTCCTACACATATATAATTCCATCAATAAAAACATTACTTTAGTCTGATGAAGTTGATACAGATTAGTGTTTCTCAACTCTTTCACCATAAGCCCGAATGTCATTCCCCCACTTTCCAAGGTTGTCCAACTTAAAAGGTGCATTCCAAGTAATATGCATATATTATTGAAAATCTTGATTCTTTTCCATATTAGTCCATATACATTTACATGGATTATTTTTATAGAGGAGTTTTACAAATTTAATAGCAATAGATATTGTTGACGAATTTTAAAACTTGAATACATGTAAAATAATTTGTTTTAATTTATTACTAATTACTAAATAGATAAATTAAAACATACTTCAGTAAACAAAAAGCTTAATAGAATGCCAGGGTATTGGAATGCAATAAACAAAATTCTGTAAATAAAAAAAAAGAGAAAAATTAAAGATCCCCCACCTGAAATGTTTCCTCTGGTGTTATCCCCTAGTTGGGAACCCCTGATCTAGAAAAAGAACCGCGTTAATCATTAGTCATTAAACTGCCTACTCAAAAGGTTACATGCACTTAAAACTAGTATCTGCTATAGCTTTCTATTGTATACTTATGTTAATGAGCACTCCGTTGTCTCGCTACGTCAAGTAGTGAGTTCGATCCCCACTAGGTGCGCCATGCTTTCGGTCTTGTGTCAAATCTAAGCTACGCTTAGAAAAAAAATCGCCATACTTAAGTGAAGCAGGTTTTTTTTCTTTACCAATATGCCACACGAAGAAAAAATATCAATCTGCACAAGGCTTCGGTTATATATCTTTGTGACAAATCCATACATTGAGAGATCAGTTGCAAAAAAAAACAAAAAAAAGCATTTATCCTTATTAGTTTTATTGCTAACTCATTCTGAATATGTGTTCCAACATTATTAATCTGGCATTAAAGGAAACATCAATCAGTTATGTGTCATGCGTGATACACGTTTAGGCGATCATGTATCTTTCGAAATTTTTCCCACAGTAGGTTGCCATTTCTTTCTGCGGTAGACCAGTTGTCATCCAAGGCAATAGAACCTGGTCTGTCCTGCTATTTACCCATCGCTGGTGAGAGGGAGAAGTGGATTCATACCTTTCCCAAGGGTATTAGCACGTAAGTGAATGTAATGGATTCGACTGGAACTCGAACCTAACCCTAGCTGCTATCCAATATACAACCGTGCCTCTATCAATAATAAAA
>CAHIKZ030000846.1:2740000-2752500 GCA_903632075.3 Acanthosepion pharaonis
TAGATAGATAGATATGAACAGAATGAGATAGATAGATAGATAGATAGATAGATAGATAGATAGATAGATAGATAGATAGATAGGCAGGCAGGCTAGAATGGCAATAACAAAAAAACTCCGAATATAAATAAAAAGAACGAAAACATTAAAATTAAGAAAGAAAAAAGTGACGAGAAAATAAAAAGTAAGAGATGAAGGAATAAATGAATGAAGCCGAGAAAAAAAAAGAGTCTGAAGAAATAAGAAATAGAATGAATTAAAGAAATGAAGAAAAATACGACAAGAAAAAATGTATAAAACTTAAAAGAACAAAGAAAATGGAAAAGACGGAATGTGGTGCCCGAAGGGGAGATAATTCATTGTCGCGAATGGAAAAAAGCGTGATATTTTTTTTTTGTTTTCCTTTTTTTTTTTTCTCTCTCGTTTTCTTTTCCTTTGTTTTTAGTTATTTATTGTTTTGTTTTTTGTTTTATTCTTGTTTTTATTTTATTTTATTTATTAAAAAGGAAAGGAATTCACGCGTCCGGGGGCGAGGGAAACAGATTAAAAAGCCGTGCAAGCAGGAGGAAAAGGCCGCAGAGCGTGCGAAAAGGCAGGGAGATGAGGTCGGTGTGAGGATGGTTTGGCAAATATATCCAAAACAGAATAGGTGGGGGCGATTAGATAGATAGATAGATAGATAGATAGATAGATAGATAGATAGATAGATAGATAGATTTCACTTCAACGAGAAATTACATTCCTACATTTGGGAAGCAAACTCACTGTCAATGGCTTAGGAGATTAGCAGATGTTTACAAGGGATTTTTACTCATCACTCTACTTATCTGCACGTATAAATACATATATATCGTTATTAATAATTACAAATGTAATTACGATATTTGATGGTAGATAAGACCCAGTTTTGTGATGGCCAACAAGACCCAGTTTGAGGCCGCCTGCTTAGATGTCTTCACTAAATAAAATGAGGTAGAAACTCCTTTTACAAGGAAATACTTCACTTCTTTTCTGGTTGATAATTCGTTATGTTCAACCCGTGCCGTCAAAAATTACGGCAATTGTTAGAAAGTTTTAATAGTGAGATTCAATGAAACCAAATTTTTGAAACAATGTATTGAGATTCAATCAAGCGAAGATAAAGAATTTACAGCTAAAATAGAAACCAATGAACTCTTTAATTAATCCGTTCTCTTTAATTATTTTAGACGAGTGTCTATGATTCATTGATTACTTTTGATATTTCCGAGACTCTTGAACAACAGACATTTTATTCCGTTCCCTTATACTTATGTACTCATGCCCCTGATTATCCAAAGAACGAAAAACATTGATTGATCTATTTTATCAAATTCTTAATGAAATAAAGTCTATAGACTAAATTCATGATATGATATTGTATATATACTTTAATGACAGTGTAACAATTAGAATTAATAAATACTAACAAAGAATTAACAATAAAACTAAAAGGAATGTGTTTTGTCACCTAAACTCTCAATGGATTTGTTTTTGACAGTGCAAGCCACAAATGTGAGATAACATGGCAACGAGCTCGAAATTTGCTTTTCAGCCGGCATATTGTCGATAAACATGCTTCAGAAAAGGAAAGAAAGCAAGACGTTCATTACCATTCAAATCAGTGAGATGCAATGAGACAAAAGTCTTGAAACAATGTATTGAGATTCAATAAAGTGGAGATAAAGAATTTACAACTAAAATAGAAGCCAATGAACCGTTTAATCAACCCGTTCCATCTACGTATTTTAGACGTTCAATGGTATCTGTGATGCATTGATTACTCCTGGTATTATATAAATCACTTTTTTCGCAATTTATTTTCATGTTAAAAATGTTATACGTTTAATATAATAGTGAAATGGAAATATCATTTGGAAGAAAAAGTTTAAACACAGAACGACAAAAACGGCGACGACAAAGCTTATTTCAAGACTAAATTGAAGAAAGACGATCACTTAATAGACAAAGGTATCTGAGTGCCTCACATGAAGGGCTTAATCAAATAAGACAACGATCTAAGAAACGTAGAAAAGGAACTGATTAATTAAACGGTTCATTTTGATCGGGAACTAATTTTGTCTAAACGTAAATAAATATTCTGTCTAAATTATTAAAAGTACTAAGGGAAGTAACGACTCATGAATTTACTAACTTAAGTTGATTTACCTCCCCTCGTACTAAAGACGGGACAGGAAATATATAAATGAATATACAAGAAATATATAAACAATTACATAATGATAATTATTATATGGCTTGATAATTCACGGTTGAATGAAATGGTACTCAGACCTGCTACATCTACTTTAATAAATGAAACCATCTGTTGCCCTCCCCACTTTTTATGATTACCGATGTCAATCCTGAAATTGGGTTTGATCTCCTTATCATAATATGATACTTAAATGCAACCGTCTACTGACCCTATCAAATTACTCAAACCTGATATGTTCGGATGCGCAATCATAATCGCTTTCAACTCTCTATCAGTTTATTTTTTTTATTTTTCTTCCACTGAGGATTTTCACATGTTGGCGAATCTTCTAATCACATGGAATCATATATTTATATATCATATTTTAGAAATACGATGCATTTTCCAACAGCACTTGTGGGTCGTTTGATAGGAGTTTTTTTTTTTTTTTTTTAACAAGTTACAAAATAAATCCATTTTTTCTAACATTAGTCAGTAAACTTAAATTATACACATATACTCATAATATTACAAAAGGTATTTTTTTACGAGTTACAAAATAAATCCATTTTTCTAACCTTAGTTAATAAACTTACTTACACACATATACCCATAATATTCCAGCGAAAGAAATGTGGTTCTACAGAAGGATGCTGAGAATACCTAAGACAGAACATGGGAGCAACTAGGAAGCTCTAAAGCCAGCGCTACTGTCGAGTGAAATTGATAGGATAGTGTTGTGTCGTGGCACAATAGTAAAAATAAGAAAATCAAGTCGAAGTTGGTTTAAGGAACAAGTGTATTTAACATCACAGATACAAAGGTAGGAAACGGGTACTACTCAGCTAGGCAGTTGTAGTACTGTCGCTGCTTACACCGGGTAGGTATTACTGGCACTATATATAGTGAGAACCGGTGTAATTCCCTTGTGTTAGAGGCCGGTGCAACAGATAGTTTTATAGCAGATGCGGTATTGGGTCAAACTCTCCCAAGCAAAGCCTATTATTTTTACAATAAAGTTCACCCTGTACAAGACACGGGATCCACTAGATGTAGAGGGTTACATTAGGAGGCAGAATACGGATACGGATAGAAGAGAAAGATGACGGTTAAGTTGAACAGATTAAGATTGTAGTTATCGGGAAACATCATCTTGCGTGTCGGTTCCACAGAGCTTTGATTAATTAAAGGAAGCTGTTCGAGTGGAACTTACTTCTCACCAATGGAATACGGAGGGAATGAGGGTGGTTTGCTATAATGTGAGTGGCTTGGTGGGTCCTAACCGTGAAGGCTATAACTGACGGAATCAAGAAATGTAGTTCGTACGAGCACTTTCTATGGATGTAGCAATAGAGCAGTGAGAGACTCACCCGCGAAAGAGAGGTTGAAGGGCGGAAAATAATTCATCACCCCAAAAAAGGACCCAGAGACGCTTTTGAATTTTACCGAGACTGGAAAATAGGAAATGGGCAACTCCCGCCCAAATATGAAAATAATACTCCATTTTATTTTTCGGCCTGATCTAGCTTTTATAAGGATGAGGAATCAGGTACTTATTAGAGCGGCACAGGGAAAGCGACTATTTTACCTGCAACTTTAGCGATGGATTGTATGTATGAGTTCCACTTGAGGCCAGGTGTGAGTTTAAACCCAATAGTCTCTCAGAGCACGTTACTTCCTCGAAGGGAGATCCGTTCATCGTGACAGGCGGTAGTTCAGGACCTGATTAGCGATGAGAGAATCTAACAAGTTTGGTTTTCGAGGCACTGAATGTAACCAGCCAGATTTTTCACCACTGGGAAGTTAGTGCTAGATGGGAAGAATAATCAGTTGTCAATCTCTGATCTTCAATAATTTTAGAGGTGCACCCGTATATCATTTTATCATCGGCATAGCTGTTTACGAACGAGCTGTGTATATTTTTAGGCAGATCATTTATGTAAATCAAGATGATTGGTCCGAGAAGTTACCTCTGGGGGACGCCTGGTTTGACCGCTAGTCCCCAGAAGACTGACCTTCATGAATCTACCAGTTAGGAGGGATTAAAAATACCTTTCCAATGAGTCCATAGCTGGAGAGCTCGTGTAGCAAACCCCTATGCCTCACCTTATCAAAAGCCTTCGAAATATCTAATGCTATGGTTCTCGAGGTATGTTTGCCGTCAAGACCTTCACTAATTATGTATGTAATAGAATTAGGACGCCAGAGGTACATTCTATATTCAATTTCATTATCTCCTATATTAAATTTGGTTTTGATAGAAAATTATGGCCAAGAACAGGGATTATAAGGCTACAGATATTTCAACTGGGGTTCTAAAAGTTTAATGATTTATTATAACTAAAAAGAACCCCACTGGATACTTCACAGATATCTGGCAAAACATCGCTCACAAAAATATAACATGCATTCAAACACAAATTTTTTTACCCCGTGACGTCGGGCTTTTCTCAACGCTAACATTATCTTTCAAACGGCGCGGACGAGATCAAGAAGAATTCGACGTCTCAGCTTATGGGAATCTCGAAAGAACATATGCCAGATTTTATGACACATAATCTGATATATATATATATATATATATATATATATATATATATATATATATATATATATGTGTGTGTGTGTGTGTGTGTGTGTGTGTGTGTGTGTGTGTGTGTGTGTGTGTGTGTGTGTATGTGTGTGTGTGTGTGTGTGTGTGTGTGTGTATGTGTGTGTGTGTTTGTGTGTGTGTGTGTGTGTGTGTGTGTGTGTGTGTGTATGTGTGTGTGTGTTTGTGTGTGTGTATGTGTGTGTGTGTGTGTGTGTGTGTGTGTGTGTGTGTGTGTGTGTGTGTGTGTGTGTGTGTGTGTGTGTATGCATATGTGTGCGTGTGTGTGTGTGTTCATGCATATGCGTGTATGTGTTCGCTAGATTCGGTCAGCATGGCCATCATCAGGAGAAAAAATCCCTGCTTGTTAGTAGCAGTGAAGTACAGGATTGAATGATTGCTTCTGTATACGCCACACACACACACACACACACACACACACGTGTGTGTGTGTTCCTCAAGGCTCCATCCTAGGCCCCACTCTATTCCTTATCTACATAAATGACCTTCCTGACGCCATAAATTCCCAAGTTGGCATCTACGCGGATGACACCATAATTTATTCCTGCCACAAAAACAAATATAGTGTCGCTGACAAAACTAACCTGGCCATGCGTCTCGAAAAGGACCTCCAATCGGTTTTGAACTAGGGCAGGAATTGGTTGGTCAACTTTAATGCCTCAAAAACAAAACTGATCTCTATTAATCACCACAGAGATCCTTCCCTGCCCTCCATTAGAATGTCTGACGCTCAACTTCTCGAGAGCACCTCTCTGCGGCTGCTCGGTCTCACGTTGACTGCTGACCAGAGATGGAACAAATACATTGAGTCAATTGCTTCGTCCACCGCAAGAAAAGTTGGCTCCCTGTGCCACGCCAGCAAATTTTTCTCCCCGGAATCGATCCTTCAGATCTACAAATCAACAATTCGTCCTAGCATGGAGTATTGCTGCTATATGTGGTCTGGAGCCCCTTCTGTTTGCCTCGGGGTTCTTGATAGGCTCCAGAGGCGGATATGCAATATAATTGGCCCTCTTCTGGCATCTCGTCTACAGTCGCTCTCCCACAGACGCGCCGTCGCCTCTCTCTGTCTTTTTTACAAATACTCCGAGGAGCTGCATTTGCTGGTTCCCAGACTTCATGAATTAAGCTATAATCTCCAACTATTCAAATGTAATGTCAATCGATATCTCCAGTTGTCTTGATCTATCCACTATCCTTCTCCTCATCCTTTCCCCTATCACTCCTATCTGATCTTGCTCCAAATCTTCTGTAACCCCTTGCGTCTTAGTGGCCTCCCGTCATGCTTGGGGTGAAATGTTTAAAAAAAAAAAGAAAAAAAAAGAAAAAAAAGAAAAAAAAGAAAAAGAAGATATATATGGTGCATTAAAAATACTTATACACACATTGGCGGTGAGTTCCTCACACCAAAACAAGGACAAAGTCTATGTAAACATACATCCACAAATCTTTATATATATATATATATATATATATATATATATATATATATATAGATAGATAGATAGATAAATAATTATATCTATAAAAATAATAAATAAACAGAAAATATATTAATAGATAGATAAATAGATAGATAGATAATATTAGTGGTAAATATACACATACATATGCAAAATATATAAATTATGTTGATCTTTAACATTAGATCGTCTATGGTGTGTGTATGTCACCACGAAATATATATATATATATATATATGCGTGTGTGTGTGTGTTTGTGTGTTTTGGTGTGTGTGTGTGTGTGTGTGTGTGTGTGTGTGTGTGTGTGTGTGTGTGTGTGTGTATAAAATGCGTTTCGGAAATTAAGACATAAGGTACTCCGACGTTTTAAAAATATGGAAACGGATTTTCACATTTTAATGGATATATTCAAAATCGTCCCCGGAGCCTAAAACACAAATTATTCCGACATTTTCTTGAAACAATAAGAAAACATCATTTTTTAACGGATATTCACAAAGTGCATGATATATATTTGCAAATGGGGAGATAATACTACAATTGGGTTGATAGAAGTCGTTAGCGTGGGAGAGTACTAAGTGTAAGAGAAGAAGAATTCTGATTTCAAATTTCTGTGGCTTTTTGTCTCGACTCAGTGGAAAAGCTTCGGGAGTAAACCCAGAGGATAATATCTGGAGTCCCATAGGATATTCGACGTTGCATCCAACCTCGTACTGGCAATTCCTGCGACGAGACCGGTGCCAAGCTGTGTTGGTTTCTGTCCTTTTCTTGAACATTTGTGGTATATGCAACTGTTGATATCTCATTTCAAAAAGAAATCCTGCCCAGTGCTGAGGCCTGGAGAGGGCATACCAGCATCACTCACTCTGTGTTCGATTGATGAAAGAGATTTTACATTACCATCATCATTTGAATATTTTACAAAAAATTCCTCTATGGCCTCTGAAAACTAACAGATACCACGCACACAGACACATGCTTACATACCTAGATACATATATACATACATATATTTCTCGGACATTTAGGCCGGCAAATGTAATTAACACTGTTTATTATAAACAGAACATTTACTTAAATAATTATATCTATAAAAATAATAAATAAACAGGAAATATATTAAAATAATTGTCGGACTATTTCATAACATATGTTTCATTTGCTTACGTTATTATAGGCTTCGAGCAGATATGAGCGTTCGAGAGAGATCGTGGGGAATTTGTTTTTTAAAGACAGTAATTTGTACTTTGCTAGCCACGAGGTTTAATCAATTTACATTTGTGTTGACTAGATGTAACCGTAAATTCAACGCTAACAGCTTCGTTTCTCGCACTTCTCGCCTGTGGAACTCCTCCTTTCCAGCTAAGTTTAATCTTCAAATGTTTATGTGCAATGTCAATCGTTATCTACTGTCCTGATTACTCTTCTTGTCGCTCTTTAGTATTGCTTCTATTTTATAATTCTTCCCCAAACAGTAACCCCTTGTGACTTAGTGGATACATTGTGTTATGGGACCTTACCCATAAGAACATAACGGACTATTCCATACGTAATAAATACTGCGCCTCAAGAGGAAGCAGGGAGTTCCGTCTGAAGTCTAGAGTTCCGTCTGAAGTCTAGAGTTCAGTCTGAAGTCTGGAGTGAAGTCCGTCAGGAGTCTGTCAGTCAGTCAGAGCGAGTCAGTCAGTCGAGTCAGAGGCAGTCCGAAACAGAGTCGTTCAGACAATTACTACTAAACCTGATTGTTCGTACTAACCCTTTCTACCTCTCTGTATATATTCCTGTTTGTAATATATCTGTGTTATTCCATATCCGCCTCCGAGTTCTTCTTTATTGGTTCTACCTTGGATTATCACCGTGGTACAAGGAACCGGACCATAACACATTGTCTGGGATTAAATTGATCAATATATATATATATATATATATATATATATATATATATATATATATATATATATTCCTCCTACCACAATATAAAGCTTATTTAAGAGAGATGTAAATTTAACCCTCCTATACTTTGTATTGTCTCTTTAACTGCCACCTTCACCCTCCCTGTTTAATTACAAAAATTACACTACCCATCAATTTCTAATCACATTTTTTCCTCTCATTTCATTGTTGGAAGTCTTACCTGATGATCCGAAATCCTTTAAAAGGATTCTGCTGAAATAAATTATTGTAATGGTACCTTTAAAGTGGTCTGTTTTTCATTAAATATATATATATATATATATATATATATATATATATATATATATATATATATATATATAAAAGGTTAATGGTCACAGTTGAATCAGATCAGGAAACTGTAGTATTGAAAAGGATCAATAAAAATGTGAAACAATAAAATAAAAGTAAAAATAACGTAGATCTTTTTACTTTTGAAAATCAGGAGGTCAGTTGATTCAACTGACCTCCTGATTTTAAAGTATATATATATATATATATATATATATATATATATATATGTTGTAGTACAAAATTTAAGGATAGCTAGGAATAAGCATGGTTTATATGACATTTTAATGTATATCTTAAAAGCTAAAAAAACAACCGGTTTCGTCGCAGCCTTATCAAGTTTATTGCTGGGATATAAAAATTAAACGTGTAAATTTAATTGATATTAATGATAACCAATGGAGGGGAAAAAATGAATTTCAAGAAAGCTAGAGTCCAATAACATTCAGACCCTGTAAGCATTCCCTCTGTATACTCAGGGGAGGTCCACGGGATCTGATATACAAGGACTCTAGAACCTTGAGGTGATATGAGGAGTGGGGCCTCGATAAAATCGAAAAACGGTCCACCTTAAAATCAAAGACACAATTCCTACTATTTATAACATGCTCTGCAATTGAAAAGCCAGAAGTATTAATTAGTTGACTTTTCCTGGCATTCGGATTCAAAATCTTGTGGTGGTAAGCGTTGCGTTATATATATATATATATATATATATATATATATATATACTAGTGTACACGTACCGCAAAAAATGAAAAAGACTGCAAATATTAGAAAGTTTTCATAGTGAGATACGATGCAACAAAAGCCTTGAAACAATGTAGAGGTTCAATAAAGCAGGGATAGAAAATTCATAACTAAATTCTCTGGAATATTTTTGGAAGTACTTCGATAGACGACGGAAAAAAATGACTGAAATCCGAAAGGTGCCTTCCGAAAGCTAAACAAAGTATTAAGAAAATGAAAAATTGTGTCAGAAAAAATTGTACTGAACTATGTAATACCAATCCTTCTATATTGTCCTGAATTCTGGAGATGTTCCTTACAGATGGGCCAACAGCAATGCGGTTCTACAAAAGTTTGAACGAAGCATGTAAACAACTAGTAACCTTCAGAATGTTATAAAGGAATAAAGTGTTGCTGCAGACACTTGAGTTTGAACATAGATCGCCAATGAGCAAACACAGGCGATCCCATTATTGAATTAAGTACAATAAGTGACCATAGAGGAAACACGTATATGGAAGCTAGCGTGACGTCTAAACGAACGCTATTTCTATTCTATCCTCTTATTACTATTCGGCTCGCTATTTCTATTCTATCCTCTATTATTATGCGGATCACTATTTCTATTCTATCCTCTATTACTATACGGACCGCTATTCTCTACTCCATTCGCTATACTATATGTCTATTCAGATCACTATACGTATTACTATGCGAGCTAGTACTATCGAGCAAGTACTATTAGCAGAGGGTCCGTTTCAAAGCTGATCTATAGATGTATATATAAACAGATGGAAAATCAATCAAAGTGGTAAATTATTTTTCCATTCTCCGATGCTGCGGTCAACGTAACATATCCAGAGACGAAGTAGGACATTTGCACGACAAGCTGACGACCTTAGATGGCTAAGTCCTCGTGGTATAAGGAAAAGATTTATCTTCCTTTCGCCCACATTGTTAAACAGGCGACTAGTACATTTGAATACAAAGAAACATACGCACGTACATTTACTCCCTCCCTGTAACACACACATAACTCCATACACTCTCTCTCTCTCTCTCTCTCTCTCTCTTTCACACAAACGCACACTATTTCTCTTTCTCTTTCTCTCTCGTATGCGCCAGGACTTTTACGTCTAAAATCTTGAAGCTTCAAATTTCGCTTTATCTTCCTGTATTATTATATTGTGTACTAGCTTAAAAGCTGTACTCCGTGCGAACTTTGAAGCTAACTCCAGCGGAGGAGTAATTGGGACTCCGGCCCAAGATTAAAGGGCCTCCTGGTCGAGCTTAAAAACAGCAATGACAATTTTGAAGAAATACCATACACGCAAGACGCTAGTGACCCGCGCCGTTACTACAGTTGTATCTACGATTACAATGTTTCTACTACAATGAGCATTACGAAAGTGGCAACGAGTATTCATTGGCATCACGAAAGTCTCAATGAGTGTATGTTGACATCACAAAACAAAGGAAATGAGAACCAAATGGATACGTATATTTTTGTGAGTATAAGTGTCGTTCCTATTTTCTAAATAGAAAGAAGCCGTTGAAATTTCTGAGATGCATAATAAAGAAAGAAAAAGTTTAGGAAATTTAACACTCAGGACATATTGAAGTAAAAAGGGACTGCGAGAAACTGCGAATAGCCTAACTAACAAGTTTATGTAAATGAATAGCAGAAGAAAGACGGCAAGGGATCTTAAGAGGTTAAATATTACTTAGACAAAAGATAGGAAGCTGTGAAGAGTCATAATTGTCCATATTCTAAGGCTAGACTGTACATAACAGAATAAGTAGTGTCTTTTTTCTTCAGACTGGCCGTGAAATCATTGTCGGTTTTATGTTGAGACGAACATAGCGGTTTCAGTATTTTTCGATTTCTCGCGATATTCTTTACGTTTCGGATAGACTGATATTTATTCTTGGGATTTTATCATCCATCCCCTGCTCCTCTTCTAATTTTCTTTGGACAACCCGATGTTTCAAGTACCAATTTCTTTTCATTTTTCACCTATGGGAAAACCTTAACTTAAAGCACAGTGAACCGCTTGGAAAGAATAAATATCAGACACCGGACAAATTCCTAAAATATGAAGAAGATATTTGAATCCAAAGAAATCTGGTCCTTCAGAAGGATGCTGAGAATATCAATCACGGAGCATGTGAGTAACCAGGAGGTTTCAAAGGAAACTGGGACAAAAAATGGATGCTTGAACATTGAAAGTGACAGCTGAGATTTTCTGGCACATATATTGAGGAATGAACTATCTAACGAGCTTATGTAAATGGATAACCAAACAAGGAATGGCGGGGATTAGTAAAAAGACGAAAATTACTAAGGGCGATATCTTTATCGCTCTTAGGAAGTTGTAGATCGCTACGTCCTGAAACGAGACGGTACACAAGAGAAGAAATAAGTCGATAAATATCATCCAATCAAATTTCGAATTTCTAATCTGAAAAATAAATACATAAATAAAATAATAATAAAAAAAAAATTAGTCCTGGAGTCAAATAATTTTATGTGCAACTGTCGTCATTCTTCGAGCTTTCCTTATTTATGTAATTCGTCATTCTCCAGTTGTTGTGTATTTCAGGCGTATTCCAATGCATTTCTTTCGTTCAGGGTGTTTACGTCTGCACGGAGTCGATATGGGTCAATTCAGTGTCAGAGATAGAAATGAGGTAAATCGAGGAATTGTCGTCCTTTTATTTGGGCTACAGAAACAGCGCGGGTGTGGCTGTTCGAATGATTTTACGAGGCAGGGGTAGATAAAAAGAACGGAAAAAATATGGAAGCCAGTTAAAAAAAATAAAAAAATAAATAAATAAAAAAAGTAAATATCTCGTGTTCTAGCAGCAGCAGCAGCAGCATTAATGCTGTGCGTAGGTCAGGCCAACCTGACCAAAAATGGATCTGGGGGAAAATAAAGTCGGAGTGGGAGGTAAGGTGGGAGGCGGACAAAAATGATGGACGATAGATGGCAGCACCATCGTATCGCAAACACACACACACGCGCACACACTCACTTGTATTTGTTCAAACGGGATATATATATATATACTCACTTGTATTTGTTCAAACGGATATATATATATATATATATATATATATATGTCTGTTTTCATGTACGCATTATGAACGTTGATAAAAATAATGATTATGAGTGCCTTTCTACATGGAAAAGAAGAAATTTCATTTTAAATTCTCTCGGTCTCTCCTCCCCTTTCT
>CAHIKZ030000846.1:2757500-2772500 GCA_903632075.3 Acanthosepion pharaonis
AATGTCCGACATCGACTGACTCACTCAACACCACTGAGCTCAATTGGCGACCGCTACTACTACTACTACTTATTATGTGTGGGAGAGTCTATTAATAATAGAATAGGTACGTTCAGGTATGACATAAGTGTTTCTTCGTTATTGAAAATATCTGCGAAGAAAAACATTCTTGAAACTAAAAGGGCTGAAATCATTGCATTGTTCAAAGAAGGGTTATACCAAAACAAAATTGCAAGAAAACTGAAATACTCAAGAAATGGTATACAAACAACCATTAATAGATATAACGAAACCAATTCTTTCAAAAATCGTTGATGGTCAAGGCCGGAAAAGATGTACAAACTCAAGGAAGGCCAGACTTCTAAAGAGAATATTCACTAGGTGATAGGAAAAAATATTTCTAGCGTAATTACTGAATTTCGAGAGGCAACAAATTGATATCGACTCGCACCGTGAGAAGAAGGTTAGTAGAAGCTAACCTCAAATGATGTAAATCTAGAAAAAAAAACATTGCTGTCTGGGGTTAATAAGAAAAATGAAATTTTCTTTTACAAAAGAACCTGGAAATGGATAGCCGAGGATTGGGCCAAAGTTACCTGGTCTGATGAAAGCAACTTTGAAGTAAGTTCCTTTATTAGTTGAAACTAATTTATTGAACATAATTAATTTTATTAAGCTGTTATGATGTTGATTTGGGGTTAGTAGAGACAAACGCCAAATAACACGTAACAATAAAAAGGGTTTTAATAGGTTGGTAAAAAGATACAGAAATCGCCTGAGTAGTCAATAACTAGTTCAGCTAAGAACTTCTCTGTCTATCTATCTTCATGTCAACTGACATGCCACTATTTAAAGTCTTTGTTCACAGACGCAGACAAGTTCATCTTCAAGAGGGGTGGTAGGTTTCCGACGCAACTTAAGCCTATTAATACTTTATTTTTATTGAATAAAAAAAATAAAAAATTTATTTTTATCAGATTTTTGAAACCCCTGAAATTATTTATGTACGTCGAAGAGTAGGGGAAGCGTATGATGCTCAATGTATTAATCAAAAATTAGGTGGTGGAAACGTAATGGTTTGGGGCCTGCATGTCGTCTTCCGGGACAGAAATGGTATTCACATGTGAGGGTAGAATGAATTCCAACACTTACACAAGCATGTTAGACCAATGTTACCAACATCCATAAGAGAAGAATTTCAACAATAACATACCAGGTGAAGTCATCTCCCAACAAGACAACGCACTATATCACACATCCAGAGTTTTGAAGGGTTGGTTTGAAAAGAAAGAAGTGAAGGTAAAGAAGTGGCTTTATCAATCCCCTGACCTGAATCCCCTATTGAATATCTGGGGTCATGCTTAGGTAAAAGAGTGAGGGTGAACAAATATGGCAGAAAATCGAGCTAAATACTTGTGCTAAGCTGGTTTCCAATATGCAAATCGCATAAAGGCAGTTCAAAAATCAAAAGGAGCCCACACCAAGTATTAAAAGTAGGTTAAACTTACTTTAAAAGCTTTGTTATTTTTCTTTAAATGATAAAATAAATGTATATATATATATATATATGTATGTATGTATGTGTACGTGTGCGTACGAGTGTGTGTGTGTGTAGTAAGAGAGAGAGAGAGAGAGAGAAGGAGAACGTACGAAAGAAAACAAGTAAGAGATTTACCCCAATATCTAACAATATATTAATTGTTGTGGTTTGTTTTTGTATTCGTATCGTATTGTTTTCACAATATCTAGAATCTTTTAAAGTATATTTATTTTAATGACTGAAGTTACCTCCCTTCTTTCCGGGAAAAAAAAACGACATCTTGATAAAAAATTTTTTCATCAAACTTCAATGATGAAGATCCTCGTCGGAATAAATTTGCAAAATAATTTAATCCAAAATAAAACATTATTTTCAGATTTTCATGTTTATTTTTAACTCTAATATGGCGTCAAAATGTTTTTATAAATCATTTTCAAAATTAAACTTATCATTCAGACTTTGAAAAACTATTTGTGTGTGTATTTTTTATTTTTTTGTCGCTTAATCCCTAAGAATGCAGTCTTTAAACTAGAGAAATGTAGGGATGTTTTGAAATGCGACTTTATTCCAAAGTACACATCTCTCTCTCTCTCTCTCTCTCTCTCTCTCTCTTTTTAAGAGCGTTACAGAAAGCCAGATCGAGAGGCACAAGGTGTGGAACCACCATCGGCTAAAAGAGAGTTCAATAATACTGAAATGAGAATTATCTGCCTTCGTAATCAAATCTCATTCATTTTACATTTGAAAGTATTTATATTCCAAATGCATCCATCTTAGTTAAGCCCTTGAGCGAGGGATGGGGAATGTTCTTATCTTGATTTCACTTTTCTCGTTCATATTTCATAATATTTCACGCGTCTATTGCATAAATTTCTCAAATGCCCCTTTTTTGGATATACTTGGATGTGCGGGTGGTGTAATGGATAATGGCTCGGAATTGTTAATCGGAGAGCCGAGTTCACCTCTTTTCCACCCACCAGTTATGGACTAATTCTTACAATCTAAAAATGTTTTCTGGCTTTAAATATCCTGTAATGGTTTGATAAGCCGTAAAAGACGAATCAATCATTTACTTAAAGTAGAATTTTGCAAATCAAAATTATGATCATTTATTTACTGTGAGTGTGTTGTTTCTCAAAAGGTTCCTTTTGTGTTCATATAAACTTTTATTTAAACTCCTCGTGATTTCGTAGCAATTTCGCAATAACTTTTTTATATTAAAGCGTTGGTTTGTAAATCTGGTTATATAGTAGTTGTGATTTCAGATTTAAACTTAATGGAATGAGGTCGAGTAAGAAATGCGCAATATGGACTGGAGCTATTCCTAGAGATCAGAGCGAAAACAGTGCAGCGCTGTAGATAAAAACACATCATCAAAGAAATTCTAACAGAAATTGATAAGATTTTTATTCAAGACGTGCAAACTTTAGAGCTAGATTCTGCGAAGAATTAATTGGGTCCCCTTCCCCAACTTAAAGAGACATCTACTACAGCTTAGAAAACAACAACGATAACTTTGAAGAAATAAACTTTAAATTCACTCCAAGGAACTCCAAAATCTCACTTTAGATCTGATTCGGGCTCTAAGCCCAATTCCGACCAAATCTGGACCGAAACTTCGATTTGGCCTGAAATTTCAGTTCACAAACTTTGCAGAACTTCAAAACCTCACGTCATGAAAGCTTTCACCTTAACTCTGATTCCTTGGCATTTTGAAGAAATAAAATTGATTTCCTCAATTCACAAAGTTTTAGCGATATTTTAAAATAAATTTAAAACATTTTTTTTTATTCACAAAGTCTTTGTGTTACTTTAAACTCAATATATATTGTAAAATATATATTGAGTTTAAAGTAACTTTAGAAATCAATAATTATTTTAGTTATTCTAAAATTTGAATTTTAACTGCCTCTTCCTCATCCAGACACAAATCCCAATGCTTGATTTTCAAGCACCAAATGAAGGGTAGATTTTCAATTCCGGGTTACTCCTGATTCCCAAAAGGTATAATCTGTCTAATATAATATGTCAAGTGTGGCCCGGTCTAGGGAGGTATCAGACACAATGACGAATAGACAGAATGTATCGTTTATTTATTTAGATATATCAAGTTACGTTGTAAAATCGTATACGGACTCGAGACTACATCTTTGGTACGCAAAAGTATTGTTTATTCATCTCCGCATTTCGGCAATTACTATCTTGCGCAAGGATGTGTGTGGCTTTGGGGGCTTTTTTTTCGAACGTGGAACTTCTCGCGAGGATGTGAGACGCTCCGTCTTTTTCCCTTGCGGGTGGGACTCTTTCATATCTTACGCTGGTTGTCCCACGTGTGAACACTCGATCGCAACTGGGTCGCCCGCTTGTTTAAATGTTGATGTAACCACTGACATCCGGTGAGACACAAATATGCACATGGTGGCTACAAGGTGACATTCTAAGTTAGCGTTAGGATTTCAACTAGCTTGTGTTTTCCTTTAATGTGACTCTAAGTGAAAATGTCGCTGATTTGATGAACAAATAAAAAAAAAAGAATACTGAGCTGTTACGTGGCATCTGTCTTTCTTTACAGCAGCGAATGATGGACGATTTCCTCAAAGATGAAGAAGAGACTCGAGGCGACAGAGATGTGGTTCTAGAGAAGGATGCTAAGGATATCATGGACCGAGCGTGTGAGCCACGATGAGATCTTCGAGAGGTTACAAACAAGGAGGAGGCTTATACTTAATGTTAAGAAGAGGCAGCTGAAGTTCCTGGGACATATAATGAGGACGGAGGGCCTGGAGAATCTGATACTCACGGGTTGAATAGAAGGAAAGAGAGACAGGGAAAGCATCGCATGACATACCTGACGAGTTTGAGCAGGTGGAAGCAGACGGAAGGAACATGTTGAGACCTGCATGGATAGTGGGAGGTGGAGAGCCATGATCGCCTACGTCCTGAAAGGACATGGCACATGAAAACAAAAAAATGATTTATTACGTTGAGCCCACTATATAGTGGGGTCACCACATATGCCAAGCAATACAGTATGCCGTTTCTAAATATCTGGCCAATTGAATTGAGTCATGGTGCTCTTTTTCTCACAGACGGTGCACAACTGACCCTACTATACTGTGTAGTCGACAAAATCAAGAACAAACAACGCGCATACGATGGCAGGAATATAGTCACTGGATTCAGCCAACGCTTATATCCACTGTGCCATGTATCCTTGACGACTTCAGTGTATAAAAGTGTTGGTTGACTCCAGTGACTTGACCCAAAGACTTGTGAGTTCAATACCTCGCCTCCCCTGTGGTGAACAAAAACTTGAACAGTTGAGTTAAAGGGAGATAGCTGATACTGAGACATCCGTAAGAGGTATATCACGTGGAAAGAGAACAATCTACTCCGGTCGACAAAATAAAGGGTTCGGTTGGAATTTCCAATCCTCTGAAGAAGTCCAGAGCGTACAACGGCTGTAACGTCGTGAATATGACAACAAAGATGAGGACAACTGTCCGAACAGTGTAAATAGGGTAAATAATTTAAAAAATCTCACCTCAGAAACATACACAGAAATAAATTCTGTGTATGTTTCTGAGGTGAGATTTTCGAACCTGACGAATAGAATCCCATAATGTGTTTATATATATATATATATATATATATATATATATATATATATATATATATATATATGTGTGTGTGTGTGTGTGTGTGTGTGTGTGTGTGTGTGTGTGTATTGAAATCAACACTCAGAGGCGACAGACTGTTTCATGCTAGATGCGATCATCAGGCCACATGTGTTGGTTTTTTCTCGACTATATATATATATATATATATATATATATATATATATATATATATATATATATATGTATGGGGGTTCAGTGATGCATTGTGGGTTGTCTATTCTAACGCTTATTTTGGCGGGAATGGTATGTTTATTTATTTATTTGGTTTAATATTTTTACATATGCTTTATCACTGATATTGAGCACTTTATTCTATAAATATGGCACACCTTAAAACTATATTTCTCCATATATATATATATATATATATATATATATATATATATATATATATATATATATATTAGATATAAACATTTCAAACGTTTGTACGACAGTGTCTATATAGGTAGAATGGACCAGAATTTGAATGCAAAGATTAGCCAACACGTCTCAGCCAATATTTGGAAGTGAAGTTTGGACAATTTGCCTGGGCGCATTAACACATCTGGTTTAGCGATATCTGAGCATTTATTAAACAACCATCAATGCATTCGGTCATACAACTAAGCCATATACTTAATTTCACGTTCAATTTTTAGAGTCCATTTATATTAAGTCATACTAGCCATTCCTATATAGCCAAAAGTATTGTTTGTTCAGCTAAAGTAAAATTAATTTATTTTTGATCTTTATCAATTTGGCCTTTGGCGTTTTTTTTCAATTTACTCTGATGAGAAATCAATAAACTGTTTAACCTTTTTTGTTGTTTTTATTTCGATACATTGGCATAGCCAGATATTCATTCCGAAAAGCTAAACAGAGTACAAAGAGACAGAAAAAAACTCCGTTAGAAACAAAGAAAAGAGTACTGGAGTTACATGATATCTGTTCTCCTAGATGGAAGTAAATGCTGGATATATCCTCAAAGATGAAGAAGAGACTTGAAACAAACGGAAATATGTTCTTCTACAAAAGGATGCTGAGGATACCATGCACCGAACATATGAGCAACGACTAGGTTTTAGAGAAAATAGAAGCAAAAAGAACATTTATACTTAACATCCGAAAGAGACAGTCGAAATGTCTAATGAAGAAAGATGGCTTGGAAAACTTGATATTCACAGGACAAATTGAAGGCCTTAGGAACAGAAGAAAGCAGGCTTCAGTAAATGAATGGGAGATCAGGTTTTAGGAGAGATAACAAAAAGATAAATACATTAAGAGGTACAAACGACGGGATATAGCAGACGGTCTTAATTATCTACGTTCTGTAGGTTCATGTCACAAAGAAGAAGAAGAAGAAGAAGTCTGGCGAGTCATAGCTGTGAATGTAGAACCAAGGAATGAAGTTCACGCGAACAGCTGTCATGACAAAGCGATAGATTAGCGAGTGGTTGGCAACGTTTTGACTGTGGGAAAAGTGGCTGTATGGTGGGAAACAGTATTTCATTTACAAGGCTGCGTAAACTCTTTTGAACTCTGTCAAACCTGAAAAGTGTGGATTGGGCTGTTCTGGTCCAGATGTGACAGCAATATTTCCTTTTTGGTCTGATCTGGCTCCCATTAAGATAGAGCATGGCAGGAGGAATCCAGTACTTCCTAGAGCGGCTTACAAGGAACCAAACTCTTTTCCAGCATCTTTCATTTTCCAGCATGAGATTTTATAGACGAGTCTATACCTGTAGAAAAATAATTAAAATTATATATTATTTCTTTCTTATATGTTTGAAACCGAAAAAAAGCAGTTTCTGATTGATAAAAAGAATGTTGAGAAGAAACCGTGGCACAATTTAATCAATATGCTAATGACCTTACGTATATTAAATATCGTCTTACATATGTCACATAAAAATTGAAAGTACATTTCATGCAGTATCATCTTATGAGAAAATGAATGTATGTGTTTATGTTATGCCTGGCAATTGATATTTTAATGAGGCTATTATGTCTTTACAACTGATCGACATTAAAATTATTTAAAGTTTATTATTATATGTAAAATCCCAAACGGTCCATAACACTCTATATCTCTCTACGCGTCGCATATGTATCATGGAAATCTATCGCAATTTTTTTGATTTGTTCTCGCTTAAGTGTGAAATTATGAATTCGTGTATTAAAAAAACTAACATAAATTTTATGAAAGAATGGAATCTGGAAAGTATGGAAATAATAATAATAATAATAATAATAATAATAATTGCGCTTGTCCTTCCTTTCGTTAGTTCATGCGACCGTTACGCCCTGCCAATACTTCATAAATAATGGACTATTCCGTTTGGTTTGGTTTGGGCTGTTTTACGGCATATCAACCTCTATGAGTTATTTAATGCCGACAAGATTTTTATTGCTGGTAATATTTCTTTTTTTCAAAAATGTATTGCTTGTAATATTTTACTTTTTCAAAAATGTACTTCTGATAATGTATTGCTGTTAATATTTTTTTTCCTTCAAAAATGTATTGTTAGTATTTTTCCAAAACATAATTTTTCCCAAAATGCATTGCTAGTACTAAACCTATTTTTATACTTTCATAATGTTTTCACCCCAGTTTGGTGGTGGTGGTGGCAGTGGTTGTGTTGGGTTAACGACTCGCCCATGGCTGGGACCCCAACAGGTGCCACCACCCAATCAAAAGTAGTTTATCGTCATACCCAAGACTGAGGACTATTCTGTTTGATCGAGTGGAAAGACAAAATAAATTCAGAGACGCTACTTGGTTTCAGTGAAGAAAAAGAAATAAAAAAGAAATGTAGAAATGCTTAATATCTCCTGCTAATACCCCATGAATAATGGACTTTTCCGTTTTGATCGCATGAGAAAACAAAAGAAATATCAAATACGCTACTTGGTTTCAGTGAGAAAATGAAAGAAAGAAGAGAAGATAAAAGTGTTTAACGGATGTTTCAATGAAATGGAAAACGTTGTCAATTTCAAATCTTTTCATTTGTACCCTCTTACATCTGAAAATATCGATCGGCATTCACGTTTATGATTGTGATTGCAATCTTTTATTAAAGTTGTTAAGCTGAAATATTTAGCGATGCGATATGGGAATTTTTTACAGATTTTTTTTTAACTCGCCATGAGTTTATTTAATCATTAACTAAAGATTTAAGATTCATCAGAAATTTCAAATAGGAAAACTGTAAAATTTTCCCGGGTTAAAACTAGTAATAATGATAATAAAAAAAAATGGAAAACAGTTCTTTTTTATTTCTTTTTTTTTTTTCAACAATACAACAGAAAACAATAATTCAACTCGCGTTATATCAAAAGTGTGCAAGTAAAAAGTTCAACTAACTACAAAATTACAGTTTCTTGTTTGAGTTCTGGGGGAATGCAAAATTAATAAATGTGGCCGCCTTGATAAGATCTGTGCGTGGAATCGGAATATTTCCTCAAGAAAGACAAATGTCTCCCCTACTACTTCTTTCAAGCACCTATGAGTACGGATAATGGGAATGAATCTCTCATATATTTCATCAAACTGCTCTATTCATCTCACTCATTTTAGCTTTTCAATTAAACGATGTTTTCCTCGTTTAATCCTCTATATTCCAGCGTAGCCTTCATTGCTGCTACAATCCATATCTAGTAACGTCAGTCTAGCTTCCTTGAAACAAAGAAATGTTCTTTTACTTCATCCAAAAAAGCATCCATATATACAATTCTGTAACTTTTGTCTGTCACACCCTCTAAACTTTGCGAAGAAGTGCAAACAGATAAGGGGTTACAAAGTACATTTGGTTCCAATAAATTTTCACTAATTTTGCGGGAAAATTCACGAGTTTTATTATTTAAAATACAAAACACGCCTACTATTTAAAAAAACAAAAATCAATTTAATGATTAAAATAACAAATACTTATTCAATAAAAATGTAATATTATTTTTTGTATATCTTTTCTATTTATATATATTTTTTTTATTCTGGTAAAATATAATGCAGAGTAATATTAGGTTGGTGCAAAAATAATGACGTAACAATGTCGTTTTTTGACGTATTTTTTAGCGTCAAAAAACGACATTATTACGTCATTATTTTCGCACCAACCTAATAGCATTGTAAATATAAAGAGGGTATAGTTTGTAAATCTCGAAAAAAAATGTTAGAGATGACTTCAATATTACTAAATACTATGAGGATTTTAACAAATTTCAAGAAATTCTAAAGAAGCAAACTTAAGGATTCCTGGTTAGCCATTCCTGTAAATTCTGTATTTTTCAGCATGCCCACGTTGCTACCGAATGTGACACACGGTCAAGGTTTAAAATGGATTTAATGGCAATATCGTGAAAATTGCTCAACCCCATTTTCCTTCTTTGTGTATTGTTTACTATTTCCACAGAATATATCCAATTCGTAAGTTCATAAACCATGCGTGATTTATAATGTTCTGGATGGCTCCTTGTACATAATTTACGCTTCAACATTCATGACATATCTTTGCGATGTTTTCGATTTTCTTTTTTTTTTCTTTTTTTTTCCTTTACAGGCTATTTTGATTCTTAAAAACCTCGATAAGTTCGCTTAATGTGACTAACCAAATATACAGGTTGGTCCGAAAGTCTTGTCACCGCTACATAATATAATTTTCTATTTCAACGCCCTGTGGAATGTTATCAAGAAGAGAGTTTCACGTGAACGCTATCAGAATACCAACAATCCACAATGCCACAGCTTCGTAAAATATCACACAGGATATGGTTCCGCATCATTCTGTACCAGGAAAATGATGTCCTACTCGATGTGTGAAACGCGTCAATGAAAGTGAATAAACTGAGTCCAGTACATGTGCTTTGTATTACTGCATAACTTCCCTACACGCAAGCTGCTACTAGCCCGCTGGTGGGTCGCCGATGGCAACGCCAGCGGTCCTCTAGTGGCAGCCTCCGACAAGCCGCCGGTGGGCCACTAGCGGTCGGCAAGGGCTAACATTGCTTAGACGAACATGCCAGCGGTCCGAGAGCGGGCCACCAGCGATAAACACTAGTGGTATGCCACCCATTGGCAGATTGGTGTCTTGCGTGTAGGGTTAGTCTATTGTTGTCATTACTTTTTATTAGGTGGTGACAAGACTGTACATCAAATTAGGAGAGAAGTAAGATTGTTTCTAAATGGTTCATTAGGCTGACGTCAACAGGGCTGCAATTGCTTTCCTAAATTCGCGTTTCATAACGTCAATAATTTCCATAACTTCTACCTCAATTCGTTTGCCAGTCATTCATCATTATTTATTCGGTTACCGCATTTTGTGCCGCTGTGGTCACTAAAATGTATAATCTGCCTATGTAGAGCAAATATGGACTGAATTACAAGGGAATAGGACTTTCTGGCATGAACCATTTAGCGTGGCCGATTCGGCGTAGGAGTTTTTTCGGCAGAGGGACGATAAGGCGTCAGATTAATACCTCTCTCTCTTTCACTCTCTCTCTCTCTTTCACTCTCTCTCTCTCTTTCTCTCTTTCTCTCTCTCTCTCTCTTTCACTTTCTCTCTCTCTCTCTCTTTCACTCTCTCTCTCACTCTCTCTCGGTAGTCAAATTAGTACTTCGTCGTTATATGTTCGAATAGTCCAATTTAAGAAAAAGAGTAGTTGTCGGCATTTTTATATTATATTTCCTTCAGTGCAGCTTCATATGTTTCAGTCGTCAAATCCCCTTTTATTCCAAAATGGAATCCAATATTTTACCAAAACCTGGAAGAAACAAAATGATACACGTTGGATACCTTTTTATTTTTTGACGCAACGAGCAATGAGATCCTGAATTAAAGTTTTGGCGAAGCGAACAGAAAGATCGATGTAAAGTGAGATTACATAGATCCTTTTGAATTCCTGAAGGGTGTTGCTCATAATTAGCCGAGTCGACATAGGAATTTTTCGGCTGACGGACGATTAGGTGTCAGATCATTACTTCCTCGTTATAGTCAAGTTCTCTCTCTCTCTCTCTCTCTCTCCCCTCTCTCTCTCTCTCTCAGTAGTCAAATTAGTACTTCGTCGTTATATGCTCGAATAGTCCAATTCAAGAAAAAGAGTAGTTGAAGGCATTTTTATATTATATTTGTTTTTTTTTTTTAAGAGAAACACAGGGATCAAGGTCAAGCCATCAGAAGATATCAATTGACATTACATTTGAATATTTGAAGCAGGGAAGCAAGTAAGAGGAAGGGAGTTCCACAGACGGGAAGTGCTAGACATGAAGCTATTGAAGTAGAAGAGACGGCTATATTTAACCGTTTCGACAGTGAAAGGTTGGGACTGAGATGCCAACCTAGTAGCACGCTTAAATTCATGCAGTTTGGGAACCAGCGAAAGTAGCTCGTCGGAGCAGTTACCGTGAAAGTATTTGTAGAAAAGACAGAGAGAAGCGACGGCACGTCAGTGAGAAAGTGACTGTAGACGAGATGCCAGACCAGGACCAAACAAATTGCATATCCTTCAAGTGCAGCTTTATATTTTTCAGTCGTTAAAGCTTTCTTTTATTCCAAAATGGAAGCAAATATTTTATCAAAACATGGAAGAAACAGTGATATACGATGGATACCTTTTTTTTTATTGTTGACACAAAGTGAGGCTGCATATGAAGGATGGAAAAAAATGATTCTCCAGTTGAATGAACACACCCATGAAGCATCTGCTGCAAAAATAGAAGCTGAAAAGTTAAAAACAACTGTAAGGAAAAAGAAATGCTGAAACTCTCGAGCCACCAACCATTGTGGTAAATGAATGTTTGGTTGGCGTTTCTCAAGCTACGTTAACCTTAGCTCCAGACTTACCTGCAATGCGAAAACGTACCACTAGGAATCGAACATTATTAAACAATGAAATTAATAGGATCCTTAATTCCCTAAATGAATAAATAGTCATTTTGAAAGTTGGGTGTTTTCAATGCTTTTATCCTTTTCTTTGGGGAGGGGGTTGCCTCTGGTCAAAAGACAGTGACGTCGAAAAAGCCTGAGGCCTAAACGGCTGTGCTGAATAGTCCGATTATTTTTCTGACGCCGAATCAACCACGCCGTATCAGACACGCCAAATGGGCTACGCCGAAACGTACCAAAGCCAATGTCGATAACTCAAAGTAAAACTGGGAAGTTAATTTATTAATGCCTTACAGAAAGTTCAAAAAGGACATGCTGCATTTCTCGAAAAGTTGATCGCTGGATATCCACTCCGCAAAAATCTAAAAAAAATACAGAGATGCTGACGAATGAATCAAAAAAGTCATAATGGAAGTTGAATCATTAGATTCTATTGAATTCATAATGGGTGTTGCTCATGATTACGAAATTTCTATGATTATATTTCTAAGATTAAATAGCTTTACTAAGTTGTTGATTTTTTTTTAAAGACAATATTTTTTTAATTCAAGTTTTTAATTTGCATTATTCCATTAGTATATTAAAAAGCATCGTTAATTCCCTAAATGAATAAAAAGTCATATGGAAAGTTGGGTGTTTTCAATGCTTTTATCGAATTTTTTTTAGTGGGTGCTTCTGGTCAAAGACAGTGATGTCGAAACATTCTGACGCCTAAATGGTTGTCCAAATAGTCCAATTATTTTTCTGACGCCGAGTCAGCCACGCAAATTGGGCTACGCCGGATCAGCCACGCCGAATCAGCGTCGCCAAATGGGCTACGCCGAATCAGCGACGCCTGATCAGGGACGCCGAATCAGCGATGCCAAATGGGCTACGCCGAATCAGTCACGCGAAATGAGCTACGCCAAAACTACCAAACTCAAGTTGGGAGGGCTTCAGACACACGGACCGATAGACATATTTGCCATTTATTTATTTAGAATGTTGTTTAATTAAAATAAATCTGTTAAAGGTTTGCATTTATCTTTCTTTATTTTTACGAAAAATAAATTATATTTACCTTTCTATTCATAAAGTCGATAAATCGTATATTAAACAGGAACTCAAAAAAAATTTAAGTTGTTTAATTTTACATATTTGTAGGTTTTAGTAAATAATATTTTCTCAAATCTGTTGATGATTCTGGATATTTAGACTTTTCCATGCTCCCGGATGGCGGGAAAAGGACAAAAAAGGGAAGAGATTTCAAGAAGACAGAAGATGGCGACCGAAAATGCATTTAAAATTTTGAAGATCCTAACTATCATGGAAGCAAGAAGCAAGTGGGAAGTGCAAGGAAAGAAACTGTCAGAGTAGAAGTGTCGGTTGCATGTAGCAACTTAAACAATAAGACGGCGAGATCCTAGTCGTCAATGTGGTAGAACGCTTAAATACAAGTTATCGGAGCACCATGAAAAAAATCCAATCAGAACAGTTGCGATGAAAATATTTCTAGAAAAGACAGAGGGAAGTCAATTCATTTTGTTAAATTATTCTTTTAAATTATGTTTTTGATAACACATTGTTTCAGTATTAGTTTAGTAAGAAAAGGGTACATATTAAAATAGTTCGGTCGCATATTAGCCGGAAGAGATCACGAAATTCTCAATGCAACCCCTTGTCTGAATCAACTACGAATAAATCCAAAATATATAGATGACAGAAGGATATATTTGGTTGATATAATATTACATATTCGTAACCAATATATTTTATCATTTTCATTATTTACATTCAGACTATTAACCTCATTTTCTTCGATTGTATCACAATTTTTCAGCCATTTTATCCTCTGGTCTACATCAAGAGCTTGTCAATCGGGGTAACTCTTGGGTTCAAACCGAACAATGTATTTCACTTCCAGGATTAAATTATTCTCACACTTCTTCATCTTTATATGGAGTATCCCTTCAGGAAGTAAGTAATCATGTCTCTCCACGTTTTCCTATCCTTCATAACTCTTAATAAATTTTGTGTTTTTGCTATTTCTTCTAAACCTTGTTCCGTCAACCATTTACTAAAGCTCTCTAGATAGGCAATACGTTGATTTCCTCAGTTCCCCATGTTTTCAATCTCTCCTGTGCGTGTCATATTTTCCAAACATTCTTTCCTCGTTATCTGCCCTATAAATTTTCACTTGTCTCTTCCAGATGTTACGTAAAAGTTTGTGTTTTGTTTTGATTTTATATTGCTTCGTTCGACTAACTTTTAACCATCATGGCTAAGATCCGCAAATATAGGGAACCGGCCCTATTCTTTTTGTATTCCATTTGTGCGATGAAGTTCCACTTTGGTACCTTCTTCCCGCGAACCGCTGCTCTGTGGGACCAACTCCCAAGTGAGCGTTTTCCGATCACTGGATACAATCTTGGCCAGTTCATATCGAGGATTAACAGTTATTTTCCCCATATAGACGCATAAACTGTGCCTCTCACCCTGTAACCCACCTTTCTCCCCCTCTCTCTCAGTCTACACACACACATATATATATATATATATATATATATATATATATATATATATATATATATATATATAGAGAGAGATTATATTAAGTACGCACACACACACACACACACACATATATATATATATAAAGAGAGAGAGTATATGTATATATTAGATAGAATTAAAAAATATGTATCAATATTGTGATTTTCTTTCTTCTTTTAATGATAATGCTACTCACATATATATCTATATATATCTATGGAGAGAGAGAGAGAGGGGAAAGAGGGGTTACAGGGTAAGTGTGTGTATATATATATATATATATATATATATATATATATATATATATATAGAGAGAGAGAGAGAGAGAGAGAGAGAGTGACATGTTAAGTATATATATTTGTAGAGAGAGAGAGAAAGAGAGGCA
>CAHIKZ030000846.1:2777500-2780000 GCA_903632075.3 Acanthosepion pharaonis
ATAGATAGATAATGAACAATTTGACATAGATAGATAGATAGATAGATAGATAGATAGATAGATAGATAGATAGATAGATAGATAGATAGATAGATAGATAGATAATGAACAAATTGACATAGATAATGAACAATTTGACATCGATAGATAGATAGATAGATAGATAGATAGATAGATAGATAATGAACATTTTGACAGATAGATAGATAGATAGATAGATAGATAGATAGATAGATAGATAGATAACGAACAGTTTGGCATAGATAATGTGAGATACAGTCTTAGACAGACAGATAGATAGATAGATAGATAGATAGATAGATAGATAGATAGATAGATAGATAGATCATAGAAAGCATTACTTTAAACTTAACACGCCAAAAGATTCTGAAAAGAAAAATATGTTTGATAACAATGTGGATCATGATTTTCTTCTGTGGAGTGATCATTATAGCTGCTTAAACTGAGACAAAGGAATGGATTGATCGATTTCCTGAATTCCCTGAAATTTTGGCAGCTTCTCGTATACAGATGTTTGTCTATAATTTACTTCGCCGATATATTGATTACGCTAAAGTTCATACACACATATATAAGTACATGCATGCATGCATATATATATATATATATATATATACTCGACTCTCCTGTCGAATTCGACGTATACATAATATTTGATTATAGACGTGAAGGTTTTGTGCAGAACCAACCAACACTCTGAAGAGCCGAATACAGTGATCTGGTGCACTGCATGCCATAATCATCCAAACGGCCCTTCGCATGTTATGAATTCAGAGTTGTCCTTCTCCTATACCAGTTGCCATCCAAGGCTATGAAACCTAGTTTGTCCAGCTATTTACCCATAGCACACACACACACAAACACACATATATATATATATATATATATATATATATATATATATGTGTGTGTGTGTGTGTGTGTGTGTGTGTGTGTGTGTGTGTGTGTGTGTGTGTGAAAATATATAGAAAATAGGAAGGAACTGGTTAGGTAAATAATCCAAAGTATTTTATTTTATTATTTTTTTAAAATAGTGCTCGATACAAAAGTAGAGCATAAATATAATTATTTATTTAAAAATATGATTCCAAAAGGCGACATAAGAAGTCTCGTTTCAAAACAAGAGCCGAAAACTTCAATATAATTATTTAAATTAAATTGAGATAAAATAAGCTCTGTTCCATCTTCAAGCGAATTTTTTTTTTTGACATCTATGAAAGTAACTCTATACTGATACTTATTATTAACACCCAACACACGCCTACCCAATTTAAACAATTCGCCCTAGCTGTTACCATGGAAATTTTGATTTCTATTTTTAAAACACGTAAATTTCAGATATACGTTATTCCAAAAAAATTTCGCTTGAAGATGGAACAGAGCTCACTTTAACTCAATTTAATTTAAAGGATTATATTGAAGTTTTCGGCTCTTGTTTTGAAACATGAGACATTTTATGTCGCGTTTTGGAATCATATTTTTAAATAAATAATATATATATATATATATATATATATATATATATATATATATATATATAGATTCGAGATTCTGTAAACGGTTGCCGGTACAGGAATTAGGTAGGATAGCAAAACAAAGAGCGTTACTAAGAGCTACAAAGAACAGGAAATTGGGAAGAATCGTGATCATCCATAGAAGAAGAAGAAGAAGAAGAAGAGGAGGAGGAGGAAGAAGAAGCTTTTCTAATTTTGCGAAAGGATTTTTGAAGCAAAAATCTTTTGTCTTTCAGATCGCGAGGAACTTTCTGTTTTTGAATACATGTCTGAATATTCTCTTTCAATCATTCAAATATTCCTATTATTACTGGAATAGTGATTGTGCCATATTCTTCTTGAAAATCATTGCAAAACATACAGACAAAAGGCTAATTCTTGCTAAAAGTAAATAATTCCATTTTACTTTTATTTTTAGGTATAGATTTTTCATTTAATAATCCAATATATTTTAATATATTGCTTAATCGTTATTTTTAATGCATACCCAGATATGAGTAGATGCTCTCATTTTTATTGATTAAACAGTACATTTATTTATTTCCATCTACCGGCCTGAATATGCGTGAAAACTTCTTAGATAAATATGCACCCTCGGAGAGGGTAACGAACCAGCGTCCCCTAGGGGAGATCGTCATTAGGTCTGAGATGTCGTGATCTCTCGGCTACGAAGAACCTCCTGGGCAGACTAAGGCTGAATAGTATTTTTGAACACAGACTTTTTTAAACAAAGATAAGTTTTTAGGAATGGAATATTATTATTTATTAATCCGCCATGTTTTAATTTATTGCTTAAACTTTATTTTTAACGGATAACCATATTTGAGTAAATGCAATGTTTATTATTTATTTATTAAGCAACAAATTTATTTATTTCTATCTACCGGCCTGAATACTCAAGAAGTCATACTGCGCCTTCCGGCAAGATTCGAACCTGGTCAATGAAGGATCGGGGATTCCATCAG
>CAHIKZ030000846.1:2792500-2802500 GCA_903632075.3 Acanthosepion pharaonis
TTTTAATCCTTTCAAATCCACGAATGATTTTCTTGATGGCTGTAGAAATATGATTAAGACAAATTCCAGCATTTCCTTTCGAATATTTTTTTTATTTTGTTAACTACTTTCAATCTCATCTGGGATCAAATATTTTTACTTCTATACAAGGGAGTTAACTTATGCGATTTTATTGTATCATTTTAATTTAGTATTTTTTTATATATGATTTTGGTGTGACAAATCTTTAAGAAATATTTTAATTTATGGTGTTAATGCATAACACATCGCTATATATGCAACCCTTGAGGATGGTCTCAGATGAGATTGTAAGTACCTGGGAAAATAAAAATCATTGGCCGGAAAATTTTGGAATTTTTCTTAATAAATTTTCTAGTCACCAAAAAATTAATTCCTGGTCTTAAAAGGATTAAAACTTAAATAAACAGACATAATATGTCTAAATTATTTGACTAAATATGCTTGAATTAACGGCTCGGATTGAGGAATCGAAAAGCAGAGTTCGAATTCCAGTCGAACCCATTATATCCACTTAAGTGCTAATACCCTCGGGAAAGGTATCAATCCTCTTCTTCTCCCTCCAACTATGGGCAAAATAGCTGATTGGGATCTATAACACTGGATGGCAACTGGTCTAGGAGAAGGACAACTCTGAATTCAAAAGCAACGGAGGGTTGTTTGGGGACCTTGTGGTACATAGCGCACCAGGTCTCTGTATACGGCCCTTCAAAAGTATGGTTGGTTCTGAACAAAACCTTCACCATTATAATCAAATTATATGTGCAGGTGTCTGGGCTGTACGTTTCTTGGAACTGAACTGATTGACCATCATCTGTCGAATACGAGGGAAGAGTCCACCATATATATATATATATATATATATATTTAGTTTATGAAAAACTAGGTAATCCGTATAGGTAAACCTAAAGATGATAAAAAAATGAAAAGAAAATTTACTTGTAAATTTATCCATTTTAGGTTGGAAGTATGGATTTTCTATTCATTTTTTGTTTGGAAGTAAAGTCTGATGATCTGCAGTCCTTTTAAAAGGGCTGTATTAAAATAATTTATTACATGGAACCTTAAAGTGGTCTGTTTTAATTAATATATATATATATATATATATATATATATATATATATATATATATATATATATATATATATATATATATATATATATATATATATATATATATATCAGAACATACACTAAATACAAATCCAGAGAACTTTACATATATTCATATCTAGATAGTCACAAATAATAAGAATAAATGTTGAATGTTAAAATCGTTGCATATTTTATCCGCCTGATGATTGAAATTGCATGGATTTCAGATATTATTGTATTAATAATAGTAGTATAATATACCGTGCTCATATATATATATATATATATATATATATATATATATATATTGATAGATAGATAGATATAGATATGGATACAAGAGAGCGTGTGATAATTATATATATATATATATATATATATATATATATATATATATATATATATATATATATATATATATATGTCATTGGCAGACAGTACTGTTTCACTATATCACAGCTCCTCAGTGAGACTAGACATCTAAATGCCTCAAGCCAGATCGAAACCTATGATATGATATATATATATATATATATATATATATATATATATATATATATATATATATATATATATATATATATATATATATAATACATGTAAAGCATATAATTGCTAGTATATATCTAGATGCTTTATTTTGGGTGTGGAAGTACTTAGGAAAAATTATAATTATTTGAAAGAAAATTTTGGAATTTTTCTTGATCAATTTTATACAGCCAACATGAAATTAATTCGTGCACTTGAAAGGGACACTTAAATTATTTTATCAAACATGCTTGAATAAAAATATGCTTCCTAAATATAAATATAAATATATATATATCGATATACACGTAAGTACATATAGATATTGACGTATATAAAGATATAGTTGTATGCAAATCTACGTGATTGTATTATTTTTATATGTTGTCATTGACTTAGTTCAAATATCAAATGCAGACAAATTGTTATATAAACGTGTTTCTACATATTTTGACAAAAATGCATACGTAATAATATACAAAATATATATAAATATCAGGATGGGCTGGGTTTTATAGCCTTGGATGGCAACCTGTCTAGGACATGGAAACTCTGAATTCAAAAATCGGCCTGGTTGGACTCCGATCCCTATCTTGCCCAAGAAAGACCACTTCTGCTGCGGCTGCAGTAGAAGGGTATTTTTGCCCCCACCCATGGAATTCGAGCGCGATATATATATATATATATATATATATATATATATATATATATATATATATATATGTTTATATGTGTGTGTGTGTGTGCGTGTGTCACTGTGTGTGTGTAGATGATGAAAAAAGTGGAAAAATATAAACGATTCGTTTCGCCGTACATCTGTTGGTTTCTGGCTTCTTCAGGTCAAAATAAAGAAAAAAACTGTAAGTTAAATATTTTGCTATTTTGAGGATATGAAGGGCCATAAATTACTTAACAGCGCTCCGAACTTATTATTAGTGTTTATGTAGATGTGTGACTTTTGGTTTTTTATTCTTATTTTATATTTCATTTTCAATTTTCTTCTATCGTTTGTTTTTTACTTTTCTTTTTTTTTTTTTTTTTTTTTTGTTTGCTGGGTTTTTGTTTTATCACTTGTTAGTTTTCTTTTTCGGTGAAGACCCTCGTTCTTTGAAACATGTGAACTGATTCTACAGGCTCAAGCAAGCCGGTGAAGACACTAAGGCACAAGGAGTTACAGGGTGTGAAAGAATTAGAAAACATTAAGAGGGGACGAGAACAATAGAAAAAGCGTCTGGAAGACAGTAGATAACGATTGACATTGCATTTAATTTTTTGAAAATCAAACGTAGTTCCACAGGCTAGGAGTGCGAGAAAAGAAATTGTTAGCATAGAACTTACGGTTACATCTAAATGATTCAACTCTAAATAGACGAGAACTTGTTGCTAGTCTAGTACCATGCTTAAATTTATAAAGTCTAGGTACCATAAATTCTAGGTACCATAACGAAGAGCTTATCCGAACAATTACTATGAAACTGTTTATAGAAAAGGCACAGGGAAAAAAAAACTTTACGGCTATGGGAAATTGACTGAAGCAGAGACGCCAGATCAGGACCAATAATATTGCTGATTCTCCGTTGGATTTTATTAAGAATTTCTAAATAAACAGCAGGAGCACCGGGTCATATGTGGCAGCTATAGTCTAAGTATGGGCGAATGGTAGACTTATAGATATGTAAGATAGATTCTGCAGATAAAAATAAATTGTCACGACACAGTGAACCAGAATTCTTAGCAATTGATCTAGCAATGGATTCCATGTAGTCTTTCTACTTTATGTCAACCGAGAATGTTAACCCGAGATTGCGCAATGATCTGTGGACTTCCAAACGCAGTGACAGTTAAAATATAAGACGAAGGAAAAATAAAGACATATTGAAGATGATGCCGTTTCACACTTAGACCAATTTTGTCTATGATAGATTCTGTACAACATGAAAATGGAGAAATGTTTGGCTGAGATACTCCAATCTGTTTCTAACTTATTCCCCACTTACCGTATCACCGAATCATTTAAGTTTTCTAATTTTATTAGAAACTCTGAAATGTGTTCTGATAACAAAACTCGAATGTCATTTGATATTGTGATTTTGTATACGAACTTCTCCTTTCAATACACTTTGCAAATTTGTTCCGATGCTCTCTATATGGGTCACTTGGGCCCTTCTTTAATTCCAGAAGTTCTGTTTTTGGAGTTTAGGCATTTAACAACAGAGGGGGTTGAGTTTAATTTCGACAATATTATGTATGCACAAATCGATGGGGTCTCGATGGGTAGCCCTCTGGGTCCAGTATTGGCCAATATTTTATTGGTTTCTACGAGAGCCTTTTGATTCAGAAATACTATAAGTCCCATGTATACTTGCATTATGTTGATTACTCGTTCTCCATCTTTGATTCTGACAACGACGTTGCAGCTTTTCACACCCAACTCTATTCAAAGATCCTTTCAATTCACTATAGCAGTGGAGAACGACTAATGTAAAGATAGTTTGTTCATTATCAGTGTTTATCACAAACCTATGTTCAAGGGTTTGTATACTAATTAGAATTTTTTTGTTCCTAAGTCCTGTAAAATTAACTTCATCTCTACATTAGTCCATCACGCTTTGATGATTTGCACTCCTTGTACCCTTAACCAGGAACTTGAGAAAATTCATTAAACTTTTATTGATAATGGCTTCCCAACTAACGTCATCAAACGTGTTACTGAACGTAAGATCAAAAGTTTCAATGAACCGGTAGTTTTTGTCCCTTTCTTTGTCCCATTTATTTAAAACTACCGTGGTTGGTCAGAAAGAGTCAAATACTCACTAACAGTGTGTACTACATCAGGTTTTTCGACTGTCATGTTGCGTATCATTTTTGAAACCCGTTTCTCTGTTTCCATCTTTCGTCAAATATCGTCTGTTTCACTTTCAAAATAGTTCCATTGTCTATACGTTTAAATGTAAGTACGATGCTGAATCTGTGGGACGGACAAATCAGAGACTAGAGAACCGATGGTCAACATATTCCTGCTACTGTAAGATCAGGTAATCTCAGTTATTCTTCCAGGACAACCCAATCTGTATATAACTCTAGAATAGGTCAGAACCAATTAGAAAGCCCCGACTCTGCTGATAAGTATGATTTTAGTTGAGTTTTATTTAGTTTTTACAACGTTCTTACATTTTTTCCGTTTGCTGGGAGTAAAGAAAAGGTCAATATCGTCCATTGTCCCAAACGCCATTGATCATTTCTTAGCCCTTTTCAAGAGGGTGTTGTTATCTGTCTATATTTCTGAGATGAGGTATGATGTACACTATTTACATTATTCATTGTCCACATCTTTGTTGGCATATTTATTACAACGTTTCGGCTGCTGTACGCTGCGGCCTTAATCAGGTGGTTGGAATGTCGAACTGAACCCTTTATTTTGGTCACTGGGGTAGACTGTCCTAGTTCCACATGCCATGATTAATGGATATCAGTTATCAGTTATCTCGTGTTAATTCCATATATATATATATATATAGCCTAGTGGTTAGAGAGTTCGCATTCTGACAATGAGACACGGGTTCGAATCTCACCATAGTCGATTTCTTAGGAAGGAGACTAATGTTATCGGACTGAAGGGGTCGATCCCATCGTGCGGCACCTTTGGAAAATGCCTGAGAATCATAACACGGGTATTTGAGTTGTATGTGTATTGTGTGGGCCGTCGATAGCTTTGCTAGCACAAAGTCACAAGTCAACGTGGCTGAGGGCTTGTGCGTGCTGGCTTTGTTCAAATTGTTGATCACTCTAGATAAAACGCTATTTCCCAGCAACTGTAAATAGGGTCTGGGTGTTGAATAAACACAAATGCGCCTGAGCAAGCGTCTGCAATAGGGATTGGCTAGACAGGTATCCTCGAATAAAAGTGGTCAATTAGACACACACACACACACACATATATATATATATATATATATATATATATATATATATATATATATATGTGTGTGTGTGTGTGTGTGTGTGTATGTATGTATAAATAAAAAAGAAAGAACAGTAAGATATATAATCCGGTGTTTTTATTGATATTTTATTTTTTATAAAATAGTGCTCAATTTAAATTTACAGGGCATTAATATTATAAATTAACTGATTTAAAATGTTTCTTTTCGCTACACTGTAATAACCAGGTTTCAAAAATTGAAGCTAAAAGCTTCGAATTTAATTTTGTAATTAAATTAAAAACATTAGTTCCATTTCATCCTCAAGCGAATTTTTGGAACTTATTTTTTAAATTTTCTGAGTTTTAAAGGCACAGAAAAATTATATATATATATATATATATATATATATATATATATATATATATATATATATATATACGCGTTAATCTACACGTGTCTAGCCAAATGTTTTTGTGTGAAATATTACAGTTCACATATGTACTAATTAATCATAGACAAGGTAAAGTAATCGGAGAAACCTATGGACCTTTCTGTCAAATTTATCAATTCCTTAGTTCATCATTGGTTGTTTATAATTGTACTAGACAATTTTACCCTACACAGTTATATTTTACGTACTTATAAATCTACTATTCGTCTTTGCTTTGAATATTGCTGTCACAAGTGATCCAATGCCCCTGCTATACATTCAGAAATTTTTGATAAAATCCAAAGAAGAATCCGCAACTTTATTGGTATTGACATAGCATCTCTGCTTCAATCACTTTTCCACCATCGCAACCTAGGTTCCCTTTGTCTTTTCCATAAATACTTTCATGGTAATTATTCTGATGAAATTTCCTTTATGCTACCCCAATGAAACCCTAATCAGTACTTATTGTATTCACTGTAAATATTCATTAGCGTTTCATTTTTAAATGTTGTTATTTTATTCCCCCCTCGTCTACCAGACAAATTGTACATATGGAAACTAGTTAGAGACTTTGTGGTATTATGGTGATTGTAGCATGAATGGTAAGTAAGAATGTGTTGTTTTGGTGTAAGGAATACTGTGGTATGTTTGGGCAAGTAATTGTGGCTAGCTAAGTTTAAGATAAGACAGACTGAAGACCGGCCTTCCCTGTCCACCTTTTGGCTTGTGCATTATATTTGTATTAAAAAAAAATAAATATTGCTTTTCTCTATATTACCTAGACTTTGGTAAAATAGTCCACCTCTTTTTTTCGAACCATCAAATTCTTTTTTATAAAGCATGTACTGGAAATAGCTGATTTATATCAGCAAATGCGGTAGATGATTTGACAGTCAGCCTCGTGGCCGCAGCCATGGGGTGTGTTCACGTACTTCCGTTCTTTTTGCGGCTTCATTCTGAAAGGCTGAGACCTGATAAACCTTGCACCAGCATATCTGCTGCTTTTGTTTCGTACTGATGATGGCTGATTCCACAAGAGATGTGGGTCCACTTCAAGAAGCCACTGAATGTGGGGCCCACTCCGGCCAGATGATAGTTCCCTAGACAAGGAGGGTCTTCATATTACCATAGATTTCCAGCACTTCCGTGTGGTTAGACCATGATATGCGCATTCACTCGTCACTTAATTAAGTACACGTTAACAAAAGCTCTTTTATGCAAATTTCTAATGAGCCAATGACATGGCAGCAATTTAATAGAGACGGGCATTTGCACTTGGTGACCGAATGAATTTCATTTCATGCATTAGTATGGGAAAGAAAGGTGATTTTTGGTGACTGAACGCGGGTGTGTCTGAATATTTCAAAATGGCTGATTTACTAGTATTTTCACACGCAATCTTCTCTATGATTGGTTGGTTCGAATTATTATATATAAACGTGAACATAACTGTAATTCAAATCAGAAGTTAGTTTTTTTTTCTGTGCCAGTAATTATTGGAACATTCACACACAAGACGTTACACACAGAAAAACACACACGAACACACAAACACGCGAGCGCGCACGCACACACACACACACAAACACACACACACACACGCACACAACCCTTAAGGTTGTCTGTTTTTTAATTTTAATTAAATTCATATTCGCCCTGGTTTGACATTGAGCTCTTTGGATTACATCCTCCTTAGGATTATCCATACGGCATACTAAACTTTTCCTTATTACCTAACTATATATATATATATATATATATATATATATATATATATATATATATATATATATATATATATGTGTGTGTGTGTGTATATATCATAAATTAACCAATTTAAAATATGGTTCCTTCGCTACACAGGAATTAAATATGTTTACAAAAAAACTTCAAATTTAATTTTATAATTAAATTAAAAGCATTATTTCTGTGTCATTTTCAAGCGAATTTTGAAATAACTTATTTTTTAAAAATTTACTGAGTTTTAAACGCACATACAATTCATTATTTTTTGTTTCCAAGGATACAGAGAAATCTACTCATTTAGATAGGGAGGTAGCGTGTCCATATATATATATATATATATATATATATATATATATATATATATATATATATTTACTTTATATACAATATCACTATCATAATTAGTTGGATTTATTACAGAGTGCCTCACAAATTATGCTTTTGTGGCAGTCGATGCTGAGTTTATTATCCATTAAGAAATACTGTTTTTTTCTGGTATCTATCTATCTATCTATCTATCTATCTAACATTATGCTTATCTACCTACTTAAAGCTATTCATATCTATCTATATATGCAGGGCACGATTGGTAAATTGTCGCCATTTTATATTTTGAATTTCGCGCATTCGCGTTGTTTGTTGTTTAGTAGTGTCAGTTAGGCACCATCTGTGAGAAAAAGAGCACCATGACGCAATTTACTCCGCTAGAAATTTAGAATCTGCGTGCTGTACTGCTTGGAATACGCACCGGAAGCTCCAATACGAACATTTCAGAATGTTTGGGTGCCAATCTGAGGACAGTTCAGAGGATTCGGAAAGAGTTAGATGAGTCTAATGGAGATTACGAAGGTACGGCAGCTCGGAAAACTCTGATCTAATAAGAAAAGAAAAACCGACTTTGTTGGTGAAGGCATCAAACTCAACAAGAAGCCTACATCAAGTGTCTTGGAGAGAGATACCGCTGGACTGGTTGAAGTATGGGGGGGGCTGCTGCTGGAAGACACTATGTCTGGCAACATGATTGCAACCCCCTTGATTATTATCTGTGAGGCCCAGTTGCGCGAGAGACGAACAAAATTACTTATAACACCAAAGATGAACTGAAGAGAAGGATTATGGCAGCATACCCCTACTTAAACAAGGAGACCACCTAAAAGAGCTGCAGGAGATTCCGAAATAGTACGAAAGCACTGGTATCCTTAGATTTCTGATGCATGATTTCATCATCTAAAGTTCCACTGTGATTGACTTTGCTACCAAGATAGGTGAAAGACATAGTTCAGAGCTTTGTCTTCTACATTCAATGGTCTCTCTGGATATTTGTATACTGGCGATTTTGTTTCTCACCACAGAATTGCTTCGTAGTAGGACAAGGTTGGTGCACTACTTCAGTTTTCGTTATGCTAAGTGTAAGACCAAAGGCTTTACATGCAGCAGAGAAACGATTTTTTTAGATGTTGGGCCTCCTCAAAGGATGTCGCAACAAGAGCAGCATCACCAGCAAAAAACAAATCACGAATAATTTGCGTACGAAGGTGGGTCTTGGCTTTGAAGCACTGATGATTGAAGAGACCACCAGTTGTTCGAAACTGAAACTTGACGCAACGCTGTGTCTGCAAATGCATATTTCAGCATCACTGAGAAGAAAAGGGCAAAAAGGACAGGGGCCATGTCACAACGTTGCTTGGTGCTATTTGTGACATCAAAGGATTCTGGCATCATACCATCAGACACAATATTAGCTTTCATTCCTTCATGAAAGGAGATGATGACCTTTAGTATGTTTTCAGGAATGCCGAGTTTCCTCAAGACTTGCCAAAAAGCCTCTCGATTCACAGTGTCAAAGGCCTTCGTCAATTCCACAAACACCATGTACAACACATGGTTTTTTTCGCGAACTTTCTCTGCAACTTGACGAAACAAGACTGCGATTCAAGATAGATGTCGTCAGCAAGGTGTATAATGATTCTGTTTAGAATCAGTCTAGCTAGAATTTTGCCTGCAAATGAAAGTAGTTATATCCTCCAATGATTATCACAGACACACCTGGAACCCTTGCTTTTGTAGATGTGTTTGATAGAGGCGTCTTTATAATCCTGTGGGACACAGCCTGCCTTCCATATCTCCTCGAAAAGGAGATGTAACTTTTTCACCAACTTTTGGCCACCATGCTTATACACTTTGGGTGGAATAGGATCCTTAGGAGTAGGTGATTTTCCAGATGAGATTTGCTTGATGGAGTCATTTACCTCTTGAT
>CAHIKZ030000846.1:2807500-2812500 GCA_903632075.3 Acanthosepion pharaonis
TAGGAAATATATGAAAGAATTTAGAAAGAAAGCACCAAAGAAAAGGCAGAAAGAAAATATTTTTAAGATTGACAAAATTGTTAAGAAGTAAAAAAAAAAAGAAAGAGTATGAAACATGGCAAGAAAGCTATTACGTTAAATGAGATCTATCTTTTAAAGTGAATCATTTGTATATACTTATCGAAAGAAAATCAGACTAGCCTAAGTTTATAAAGAAGTAGAATAAACCAA
The DNA here is from genome assembly GCA_903632075.3 of Acanthosepion pharaonis. Classification (NCBI taxonomy): domain Eukaryota; kingdom Metazoa; phylum Mollusca; class Cephalopoda; order Sepiida; family Sepiidae; genus Acanthosepion; species Acanthosepion pharaonis. Next base: position 2,807,732 of record CAHIKZ030000846.1, read on the forward strand.
TGAAATACAGAAAGGAAATAAATAATGAATATAAATATCAAGTGATTTCTGAGGATGTTACGTACAAGAGAATTAAATGTAATGGGTTGAAAGAAAGAAAGAAAAAAAGAAAGAAAGAAAGAAAGAAAAAGTATAAAGCGAAAGAAGAAACAAAAAGCGGTATATATGTATAAAGAAGAAAAGGAAAAGAAGAATGGATTGAAAGAAAAAAGAAAGAAAAAAGAAAGAAAAAAGAAAGAAAGAAAGAAAGAAAAAATAAAGAAAGAAAGAAAGAAAGAATGGAAAAAAGAAATTTCATCATTTTCTGGGTTAATGAGATTGTTCGGAAATGAATGATAAAATTTTGAAAGAAAAAGAAAAAAGCGAAAATGGAAGGAAGAATAAAAAATGAAACGGATAAAAGAAAGAAAGAAAGAAAAAGTAAAAACGAAAGAAGAAGTAAAAATGTGGTCTATATGTATAAAAAAGAAAAGGAAGAGAAAAATGGATTAAAAGAAAAAAGGAAGAAAAAAGAAAGAAAGAAAAAAGAAAGAAAAAAGAAAGAAAGAAAGAATGGAAGGAATTTTCAGAGTTCTCTGGGTTAATGAAATTACTCAGAAATGAATGAAACCAGTTTGAACGAAAAAGAAAAAAAGCGAGAATGAAAAGAAGAATGAGACAGATAAAAGAAAGAAAGAAAGAAAGAAAGAAAGAAAGAAAAAAGCGAAAGAAGAAACAAAAAGCAGTGTATAGGTACAAACAAGAAAATAAAAAAGATGAAGAAAAAAGTGAAACTATGCAAAAAAAAGAAAGAAGAGCAAAAACAAATCCCCCTAAAAACCAGTAACAACAGAGAGAAGAGACAGAAGAAATATACAGTCTTCAAAAAAGAAAAACTTCGTACACAGCAAAAGCGAAAGTGAAACTAGAGAGAAAGCTATAAGAAAAAAGGCGCTGTAAATGATAACGACGAAGCAGCAGTCGGCATTGATTTGTAAAGCGCGCTGGATCATGACATCGAAGCTACCTAGAGTCTGCTCGCCTGTTCACTGTTTCCGTGTACGTGTGTTCGTAAGACTCGGGTGCATAGAGTTTCAGAGCCACAACACTGGGACATTTGGCTACCGACTAAAGTTTACATTCTCTTCGTCTTGATGTTTTCAATGGCGCGTTACTTGGGATTCGTTCCCCTCGCAGTAGCTCCCCATATCATTAAGAGAAGGCAAAATTTATGCTTGCAGCAATGATCGAGATTTCCGGATAAATTTGTTATGTGAATTCATCGAGGACAGAACTACTCAATAGTAATGGTTTACCAGATTCGCTTTGTTAACAACAGCGATGAAAGGTTGAACAAAGCGGAAAGAAGCCGAATGATATCGACTTAGCTGCACATCTAAATACATCGGAAGCCAGAAATTTAAATTTTAAACTTAAAATTAAAGGTCCCTGCATCTTCAACGTTTCGATGTGTAATTATGATCGATGTTTTAGCTTATATTTTCACCATATATATATATATATATATATATATATATATATATATATATATATATATATATATATATATATATATATGCAATTCCATCAATATGAACATTATTTTAACCTGATTATGTCCTTTTCTTACACAGAGGTTCATTTTGTACAGAACGGTACAAAGGTGTGGAGCACACAGGGATCATTTTCCGGGTACATGAAATTGCTTGACCAACAATTTTGTACGAAAAAGAAATCAAGAACTGAAGAAGAAGAAAAATTCAGACCGATAAAAGAAAGAAAGAAAGAAAGAAAGAAAGAAAGAAAGAACGAACGAACGAAAAAAGAAAAATATGAATGATGAAAGGAAGGAAAGTTTTATAATTTTTGGGGCATGATGAAATTGCTCGGACATGAATGAAACAATTTTGTACGAAAAAGAAAAAAGAAATCGAGAACTGAAGAAAAAAATTCAGACCGATAAAAGAAAGAAAGAAAGAAAGAAAGAAAGAAAGAAAGAAAGAAGGAATGATGAAAGGAAGGATAAGTTTTATAATTTTCTGGGATGATGAAATTTCTGGGAAATGAATGAGACAATTTTGTACGAAAAAGTAAAAAAAGAAATCGAGAACTGAAGAAAAAGAAAAATTCAGACTGATAAAGGAAGGAAAGAAAGAAAGAACTAAAGAAAGAAAGAAATAAAAAAGAAAGAATGAAGAAAGAAAATAACCGAAAGAAAAAAGAAAAATAAGAATGATGAAAGGAAGGATAGTTTTATAATTTTCTGGGTTGATTAAATTGCTCGGAAATGAATGAAACAATTTTGAACGTACAAGAAAAAAGAAAGCGAGAACGGAATGAAGAAGAAAAAAATGAGAAAGGTAAAAGAAAGAAAGAAAGAAAGAAAGAAAGAAAGAAAGAAAAGACGGATGAAGAAACGAAAAGCAGTAAATATTTATAAAGAAGAAAAATAAAAAGAAATTAATGAAAACTAGCAACTATGAAAAAACATGAAAAAAGAAAATTGTTAAACTGAGTTGGGAATTACATTTTTTGTCAACGGATTCTCTTTTCTTTTACATCCCATTATTATTACAGTGTAACCCGGATATAAGAGAGTTGTCGGGACCGGAGAAGTCTCTTATATCCGGGTTTTTCTTATATCCGGGTTTGGTCTATTTTATATACATTAACGCAGGCTCTAATTTGGGACCAGAGAAAATCTCTCTTATATCCGGGTTTCTCTTATATCCGAGTCTCTTATATCCGGGTTTCTCTTATATCCGGGTCTCTTATATCCGGGTTACACTGTATTATTATCATTATGTTTATTATTATTGATAGTGGATGCAGAAACAGATATTTTTTCCACTTTTTCATCTCTAAATGTTTTATCGATGAATATAAAGATCAAGAGAATTTCAAGACCGGTTCTGCAAACATCTTAGTAAACGGTTCGCGCAAAACCTTGCAAACACATTGAAGCTTATTATTGGTCATATCTTATATAATTTAATAAGTTCAGCCATCGTAAGAATTTACTCACAGATTAGAAAGAGAACATTAAAACAATATCTTCTTCTTAATCTTCATCTTCAAGTACCGTGTCTCTGATGTATCCCAGAAATTTCAGTTGCCACTTCCTGATGTTAAGTATAAGTTTCCTCTTTGCTTGCATCTTCTCCAAAACCTTATCGTTGTTCACGTGTTCGGTCCAGGGTATCTTTAACATCCTTTTGTACAAGCATACCACTGTTACCTCGAGTCTCTTCTTCATCTTTGAGGAGACCGTCCAACATTCGCTGCCATAAAGGAGGACAGATATCACGTAGCAGTTCAGTACTCTTTTCTTTGTTACCAAGGAAAACCTCTTGTCATGTAATACTCTGCCTAGCTTTTGCAATGTGCCTTTGGTCATCACAATACGTCTTTGGATGTCAGTGTCGCACTCACGCAATCACACTTATATATATATACACACGCGCACACACACATATATTATCCATGAATGATATATTGGTTCGAATGAGGTTTTTTATGTGTCACAATAAAAATAAATTTAGTCATATATTATACAAAATACAACTAATTTAATTATTTGCAATAACACCTCTCCACCAACGGTTGGATTACGTAAATCCAACATTATATACAAATTCAAATGTCTATTGGGGAGAATGTATCTCCAACTACATTATCAAGACGTCTTATTTACATATATATATATATATATATATATATATATATATATATATATATATATATATATAACTAGACTCGTTTCGAAAACTTCGAATTTTTGATTTGCTAATCAAATCAATCTCGAGGGAAAAAAGGTTTTAAAAAAAAAAGAAAGAGCTACAAACATGAACTTCTGCCGACAAAAAATCGCACAGATGCAGGTCTGAAGCCCAAAGAAAACCCTGATACGAGTAACAACTAACTAACAAAAGAGCTCAATACAACCGTAGAGCAGACCTAGACGTATGAGGGTCAAGGAGATCAAAGTTACCAGGAAACCGACAGCCCGACAACAGCACATGAGAATTGATTATAGTGGTGAAGGTTACGTGCAGGACCATCCACACTTTTTGAAGGGCCGAACAGAGAGACCTGGTGCATATATATATATATATATATATATATATATATATATATATATATATATATATATATATATATATATATATGTATATATAATGTGTGACTAAATGTATCGGTACTATTGCTATGTTAACGAGCCTAAAGTACGCAGAGTGAAGCCGATTAGCTCCGACTGATCTTGAACGCTGTCGCACATAAACACTAAGTTATAACGTTATTGCTCACGTCTGCTGTAGCAGTGCTTGGAAGAAAGTGTGTAGAATGTGGTCGTCTCACCACAACACAGAGTTTACGTGAGTGACCATAGATTTTGCTGCAGATTTTGGCTAAGAACAACATTCACCAGATATCCCCCCTTGCGACTTTTTCCGCTTCAAAAATCAAGTACCACTTGAAACGAACAAGATTTGAAGACGTCGAGTCAATCTAAGTTAATGCGACGAGGTAGCAGTTCCAGGAATGCTTCCATCAATGGAAACGGCCTTGGATAAAGTGTGTGGTTTCAGAAGGGGACTGCTTCGAAGGAGATTAAATGTCGAACTGATATGTGTTGTAGTTTTCTGTTTATACCCCCAGTCACGATTCTTTTTGATCAGAATTCGTATATATACAATAGGTCAAAGTTTGGGGCCAACCTCTAAACTTAATAATTGGTAGATTTCGTATAATCTTTGGTTTAATTAACACCGACTATGCTAGGATGCTGA
>CAHIKZ030000846.1:2817500-2820000 GCA_903632075.3 Acanthosepion pharaonis
ATTAAGCTAATTGCAAATGCTATCACGTGTATCACGGTTCGGAAATTAACATTACTTATACGACTATGCTAATCTGTGCGAATTAATTGCTAATGTAACTCGTGATATCACGTGTAAGATTCATGTCTATTATGTGATTGATTAATCCGTGTAGATTAATTGCTAATATAACTCTTGATATCTCGTGTAGTATTTATGATTAGTAATGCGACTAACATAATCTCTGTGAATTAATTGCTAATCGAATTCTTAAGATCATTGGTTATGATTTATGATTCACAATGCAAGTTAATGCCTGTGAATAAGTAATTATTCCGGGATATGACTAATTAATCGTACGATTAAACTAACCTGTGCAAACTAATTTCTAATGTTACTAGCGTTATTACAGATGGGATTAATAATTATTCATACAAGATGCTATCATAACTCAGTAGATCTTCGAACTATTCATATTTGACCGAATGATAACCACTTGTCGACCGGTCAAAACTGGGCAACTTTTACTTCAAATCAATGTTTAGACACTCCAACCGGTGAGAAAAAAAAGATTCTGTTTTAATGTTAACATTTAATGGCAGAAAGTAAAGAATTTCTGCTATCTTACCAGGTTTTAACGGAAGATATTTCTTGAATGTATATATATATATATATATATATATATATATATTGAGTTGAGCGTCAATCTGTTCGCTTCCATTATTCTATTGTCTATGTTGCTTTGTAGTCTTGTAAAATACCTCCATTATATATGTATGCGTTCACAAACACACGAAAACACACACACGCATATATATATATATATGTAAAATGAATAATATATAAATATATATATATATATATATATATATATATATATATATATATATATATATATATATATATATATATATATATATATATATATATAATGTATATGCAGTTTTTAAATATATATGCAATATTTTAATATATATTTATATATGCGTGGTACTTATTGGAAGGCGCGCAATATCAGTGATAGAGCTAACATTTATTTGGATTGCCAACACACACACACACACACACACACACACACACATATATATATATATATATATATATATATATATATATATATGAAGGTATGTATTTGTGTAACCTAGGGAAGGTTATATATATCGTTATAACCTATGGATGGTTAATGAAAAGAATAATCAAACGAAGGTTGGTAATGAATGATAATACTTAGCACAAGAAAACCACATATAAGATACGCCAGCGGAGCGTAGAAGAAGTAGTCAACTGCTACAAGTGAGTCAAGTGAATTCCACAATGAATCTCCAACTGCAGGATATCTACCAACCGCCCCACGCGGTCAGATGTGGCCCAAGGCCGAATTTAATGTGGGGTATCCGAGCCCGTAAGCTCAGCCAAAAATTCCCCGTAGACCCCGTATAACATGGGGTCGGGTAGTTGTTTCCAAGACGAGGTTCTGCCCTTTGACATAGCCTAGTCTGAGCACTCTTTGCCCGGAGAAGAGAATTTAACCAGTACAGCTATAGACGAATCTCCAACTGAAGACTAACTACCGTATTTATGTGAGTGGTGATATATCCATTATCGTCCGTAGGTATGCTACAACATACAACATCTGTTCAAGTTGTCCTCTTTCTTTTTCAAAACACATTTCACTTCTAGTTCTGGGTATGACGATAGACTATATCCGGCATCAAGTCCTCTGATTTGGAGATTCGTTGTTTTGAGGAGCCTGGAAGCATCTCTTAATTGCTGTTGTTCCCGGGAAAGTAGCATCTGTTAGGATCCCTTTTATGGGCAAATAATGAACCATCCAAACAGAAATCAAAAGATCAGAAAAGTAAAAATATTACTAACAATACAGTTTTATAAAAAATAACTACCAACAATACATTTTTATAGTAATATGATAATATATTTTTATTGCAAAATGACAATCAATACATTTTTATAGCAAAATGACAATCAATACATGTTTATAGCAAAATGACAATCAATACATTTTTGTAGCAAAATGACAATCAATACATGTTTATAGTAATATGACAATATATTTTTATAGCAAAATGACAATCAATACATTTTTATAGCAAAATGACAATCAATACATGTTTATAGCAAAATGACAATCAATACATTTTATAGTAATATGACAATATATTTTTATAGCAAAATGACAATCAATACATTTTTATAGCAAAATAACAATCAATACATTTTTATAGCAAAATGGCAATCAATACATCTTTATAGTAATATGACAATATATTTTTATAGCAAAATGACAATCAATACATTTTATAGTAAAATTGAAGAGATGACATACATTGACAAAAGAAAAAAATAATAATTAGCTATGATTAATTTCCATTCCTGTAAGGAGAAACAAGTTTTCACTTTTCGTTTGATTTTGTAAGAATATTTCGTAAAAAAAATGCCGTTAAGTAATTATAATTACTTATTACATGTCATTCTCATGAATTAATTATAAAGTTTAAATTTT
>CAHIKZ030000846.1:2822500-2865000 GCA_903632075.3 Acanthosepion pharaonis
GATGAATGGGTATAATTGATATTTAAAAGTTAAGTAACCTTTTGATATATCATTAACGGTCTATTTTTAATATATTTTATTGAATAATATATATAAAAATATCTTCTTAAATCTTATATATATATATATATATATATATATATATATATGGTTTTATTTCGTCGTTATTGATCAATAAAGTAGCATATCCCTTGTTGTCTTATTTATTTATTTATCTATTGTCACGTGGTTATGGTTTTATCAATAAATACTGTTCCGTAATTTTCCTCTCTAGCCAAATTTGCCCTGAAGATCCATGTAGGTGAAATATGGGTAGGTTTGCCCAACTTCTTAGGATTACTTTAGTTTATCGCTCGACTTAGTATATTGAGCACTTTACATAGTTGTCTTTTTACCCTTTTTATTCGTTTTTGGGGTTTTTCTTTGAACTTGCAGCTTAAAACACTTGACGATTGTTTTCGCCTTGTTTTAAGGTTCTTGGTCCTTTTTTTATTTCCCATTTTCCTCGGGTACCGATTTCTTCTACTGCAATTTGAGCTATCCGAGGTTTTCAAAACGAAAATATATATATATATATATATATATATATATATATATATATATATATATATATATATATATATATATATATATATATATATATATAATTATTTATTTAAAAAATAATTTATAACATAAATATGTTATAAAATCACTACAAAAATAGTTATTTTGTTTCAACATCCTCGGTGTCTTATCAATGATGATGTTGAATGTAAAATAAATGGTTTTAAAAGTTTTGAAATAATTTACAATCCTTCACAAAGGGGAAACCGTTGTTACAAAAGCTAGATGGACCAATCAAAATACAAGTATAGGAAAATTCAAAAAACTTGACAACGAAGTCATGTTATAATAGCTATTCAGATGTTTAAAATATGGGTAGTATAAAAAAAAGAATTTATTCTAACTAATAATTACTAAATTATATGATAAAATTTAATATTAAAATTAAAACTGCTAATTTCAAAATCAAAATTTAATCGCTATTAAGTTTACAACTATAAAATTACTGAGGAGAAAAGAAGAAATATATATGTTATTCAATTTATTTCTTCATTTAGTTATTTTTAGCTAATATATATATATATATATATATATATATATATATATATATATATATACACGTTATTTTGACGATGGCGTAAGATGTTTAAAATTACACGCGCACTCACGCATACGCAGACACACACACACACACACATATATATATTATATATATATATATATATATATATATATATATATATATATATGTATGTATGGTGTATCAAAGATACTTTTGAGAAGATTGCTGGTGAGTTCCTCACACCAAAACAATGACAATATCTCTATAAACATGTGTCCGCAAATTCTTCGTTTTTGAGTTATTATGTTTTATTAATTTTATTGTTGGTCAGACGTACGAGCGTGACTCGGTCTTCCTCGAGCCATAGTTTGTGGTGCCACAGATCCTGTCTCAACTGCCTTCGGTAGGGAAACGCAATCTGATACAGCCGTGTAGCTTCGCGTCCATTACCATTCGCACGGACGTGTGTAAAAGTCATATCTGCCTGCTCACGATATCAATATTGTGAAACCGGCCAATGTTCAGTTAATACACATGAAACGTTGAAAACAGACTAACCACAAATATACACGAGTGCCAAATGTCACCAAGTCTATATGGCAACACAAAACGAAATATTTGCGAACATATGTTTATGTCAACTTTTGCCCTTGTTTTGGTGTGAGGAACCCGCCCCCATAGTTTGTAAATGTTTTTGATATAATGTATATATATATATATATATATATATATATGTGTGTGTGTGTGTGTGTGTGTGTGTGTGTGTGCGTAATATCTTAGAAATTAACAGATTTTATTTTTAATTCGACATTATTTCATATCCCTTTACACTTAATATTTAATGGATAGCCGTGTTTGAGTAGATGCCCTGTATTTTTTTTTAAACAAATTTAATTTCATCCACCGGCCTTTGAATTCGAGAATCTTTTTAAAGAAAATTGGACCGCATCACCACACTGCCATAAATTAAGGGTTCTGTTCAGAATCCCCTGTACGTTACTGTTGTGGTCTCCTCCCTCTAAAGTTGGACTCTTCGGCCTACTATAAGATTAGTAGGAGAGAAAGCCTTGGGGGAACAGTCGAATAGATTGAACGCCGGGTCAACCGACACACGCTCACTAGTCGTGTAATACTCTTCTGTTGTATTTACTGTTTAATATATGATATATCTGCATCACTTCTTTTGTTATTTCTGTAACCATTTACTTGGTCACAACAGTTACCCAGATCGATATACATACGAGGAAAGCCGAAAGGTACAAAGGCTGGAAAATTGTGATAAAAAAAACGAGGACAATCGTCCGAATATAATTAGTGTAAATAAGTATGTAAATTTCTGTTCTTTACTTTTCTCTATTTATCAGTTTTTACTTTAATTAAAATAAATCTTTTTGTAACACCACCGAAAAAAAAATATTTTTTCGTCCGCAAAACAGCTAAAGCCAGTAATTATGCCAAAGTCAGTGATTTGACCCTGCGCAGATATTATAAACAAGACCCCCACTTCTAAATCGATAACAAATTCATATCTTTCGATTCTGAAAAGTGCTGCTGCCTAAGAAAATTTGAAAGAATATTAATCTCTAAAAGTTGTTTCCTCGAAAATTTGTTATTATTTTTATGTGTGGACCTGTGTATGTAACTAGTTGCCCATTATGTTATAGCAGCAGGATAATGCTCGCCTACTTGACACAAAATAATCTGTACAATGTTCGATAATGTCTCTGGCCAGTACATTCGCCAAATATCTCCCAAATTTATTTATGGGCTATGATGGAATTACGTCTGACACGTTCATTTAGCTCACCTACAACTCTTGCTTTATTGCGTCAACAGCTACCATAGATATCTAATGATGTGTGGTAGGGTTGTATTTGCTTTCGCGTGTTTGCTGAGAACAATACATCTGATTACTGTTCATGTTTTACGCTATTTTTCTTCAATACAAGGTCCAAGGGCCACTCAAGGTAGAGGGTTACTGAATGGAGTTGTTTTATAGACGAAAGAGTAATGAATGTTATTGGATAAATAACGGTTGACGTTAAACAGAAATTTAAAATTGTAGTGTTAAGTAGTTTGTTCTACAAAGCAGCGGTCCTTTGGGAAAAGTTGCCCGGATGGAACGTCCTTTTTTATCAGAGGAATACAAAGATAATGGGGATGATTCGACTCTGTGTATGTGGTTTGTGGGTGTTAGCTGAACTGGTGGAATGTAGTTCGTCAGAACATTTGATATAGAAACAACGATGGAGTTATTGACAGGTTTGTGACATGGGAAAGAGGTTGCTGGGTAGAAAATAATCACCTACAAGGATACGTAAAAGCTTCTGATGTTTACCGGGTGGGAAAGTGTTTTTTTTTGTGTTAAAAAAAAAAAAAAAAAAACAGTCAATAACATAAACTAGGAACAAGGCCAGAATGTGCTGACCGTGTTTGTGAAATAAATCATTTCTATAATTCTAGATACATGCATAAAAAATGCATACATTCAGTTAAAAGTAAAAATAAAATGATCCTTGATAATGACTAAAAGTATAGCCAAACCTGCTCGGATAATTTCTATAGGCTCAGAAAAGAAGAAAATCATGAGGAAAGAAAAATGAAATAAAAAAACATAAACGCTGTAACTTGTCAGTCGTTTTTAACGAAACTTGTATAAAGAGGGATTTGCCCACATGCACATATATATATATATATATATATATATATATATATATATATATATAGGAGATATATACATTATAAGACAGATTGGTATGAAAAAGGTTAATGAAAATATTGATAGACAAAATGGCAACGGATATATATTTCCTAGGGAACTATATACGAACAATCTGATATTAGAGCTGTTGAGTAGATATGAACGGTAGATAGATACAATCCTTATCATATATATATATATATATATATATATATATATATATATATATATATATATATATATATATATATATATATATATATATTGGTGCATGAATATTAGAAATATAATTGAAATATTATATATAATATAGATTTGAGGGAGAGATTATAAAATATAGTTTTACGGTTTAAACGCAGTCTTCGGTCTGAAGATTGCGATTAAGCCTGAAACAGACAGTCGTCGCTGGATGCTGGCCTCTATGTTCTTTATATATATATATATATATATATATATATATATATATATATATATATATAGATAGATAGATAGATAGATATGCGTTTCTGGTGGTATTCCAATATGGGTAATTTTTCGAATGATAATTTAATTTTGAATCCAGGCAGATACTCCTGGCTTTGCTTTCTGGCGTAGTACAATCTTCCTCCCACGTTTACTTTCTAGTAGTATAAAAATCGCAAAAATATGTTAAAGTGCAAGTACATTTTTTTTCCTTTTCTCTCTCTTTCTATCATCCTATCTTAACTGTCAAACCTTGTAACCCATGCATTTTGATAACTTATATACATACATGCATATATGTATAATTGTAATTATACGCAAGTATAGTTTATTGATATGTGTATCTAGGAATCTGTGCGTGTAAACAAAAATGGCGTCTGGTGATTTCATCTCAGCTTTTATCTCTGAATGCAACCTCGGTCCGGAGAGGCCATCGCTTTCGCCACTGAAGCGGTTGAAATTGGACTGTTGAGATGTTCAGTCACGCCATTTCTTCATCTTGTCACGAATATCCGACAATGGCGGGCACAAGTCGAGCGGTGGGCGTCTGGGTATTAAAAATATACGCGGGGGGAGACAAAGAGTAAATCTTTCTCTCTCTCTCTCTCTCTCTCTCTCTCTATCTATCTATCTATCTATCTATCTATCTCTATCTCGCTCGCTCTTGCAATAACACATAAACTATCTCGATATACAATACTGAAAAATATATATGCTTGAATATAAATGATCGCGTGGGTGCATATAGGTATATAAAATATAATGCACATACTTAGATACACTGATACTGATATAAAACAAACACTTACGTTAAATGAAATCTTCGACTGAAAAATTCAGTTCTCGGCAAACATAAAATTTAGAACCAATAAACTACTCTCTTTGAAAACACACACACACACACACATATATATATATATACACACACACACACACACACACACACACACACACACACACACACACACACACATATATATATATATATATATATATATATATATATACACACACACACACACATATATATATATATATATATATATATATATATATATATATATATATATATATAAGAACGGGAAAGAACTTGGTAATCCGTATGGGTAATCCCAAGGAGGATGAAATCCTGAGAGCTCAATGTCAATCCAGAGCTAATATTTTAAAGAAACTGATAAAGATGTTACGGTAACTGTTTTTTACAATATTAAAAAAAAAGTACCATTGGTCGGGTAAACAAACAGTTATAATTTAAAATTTCTTTAATATGTTCTCTATAAATGTGTTAATAAATATAGTATTTAACTTATATTAAATCCCTAAACTATTTGTAAAAAAAATTAAATATTTAAATTGATTGCAAGCATCATATTAATTTCTTCGCTTTTTTTAGACATCTAAATTTCTATCAAGCATTAAAATCTATTCTTTACATAAATTGCTAAAACCCAATTACAGCCTCTTTCTCTTTACTTCCCTCTCCTTCTTCTTTCTTTTTCCTTTTATCTTTTCTTTTCTCCCTTCTCCCCTCCCATTTCAATATATCACTTCCGTTAAGTTAACCGTCTAAATAGGTCAAGATCTGGTCACTCCTCCTCCCCCAATAATAAGTATGATGAGTGATATGAAATTAATCCCTCCCTAAACTCTACCATGTCTCTTTAACTACTCCTTTTACACTCTCTGTTAAATTACAAAAACTTACACTACCCATCAATTTTAATTTCATTTTCGTTTCATTGCATTTTGGAAGTGCTATCTGATGATTCAGCGTCCTTTAAAAGGGCTCTGGTGAAATAAATTATTATAATGGTACCTTAAAGTGGTCTGTTTTTCTTTAATATATATATATATATATATATATATATATATATATATATATATATATATATATATATATAGGGCGTTAATGACACATAGGGCGTTAATGATCTGTTCGGATGACACCTTGAAACATGAAATCAGTTGTTTAACTGAGATCTTTGTGAACAATGGCTATCCGTTGAACATTGTTCAATCGGTTATTCGAGATGAGACCGCCAGGTTCAACAAAAATCAAACCTGCTTCAGTAGGTAAATGTCCGGTCTATCTTCGTTTACCGTGGTTGGGTAAGATTAGTGAATCCTTCGCTAAGCGTATTTCATGTAGTTCACGTGAGTGTTATTTTGCAGCGAACGTTCGTGTTGTCTTTCAAACTAAGTCCATACTTTCATGTATGTGTAAAGATGTTCTACGCCCCCCCCACCATATTAACTCTGTTATTTACTATTTCAAATGTAGTTGTGGATGCGACTACATAGGTAGAACGACACAGCGGTTGGACGTGAGAATTAAACAACACGTACCTGCGATAATACGAAACAAAAAATTTTCTTTGGGCGATACCATTCGTAACACGTATGGGTCTTCCATTGCGGATCATTTTATAAAGAATCCAACTTGTGCGATGGATTTCAGTGTGAACTGGTTTTCCGTCTTGGCCAGTTCGCACTCACTTTTCCATCTTAAGGTGCTGGAGTCGCTTTACATCAGGTCTAGGCAGCCCTGCTATTTTGCAAACAGAGAGATTGTTTGCTTGGACTTGCTGTTCTGCGATTCTAGCAGCTTGGTTGCTATAATTTTAATATATATATTTTTTTTTTTCCTTCCTGTCCATTCATTCATGTCACCCATGACAGACTTTTCTTTTCTTCATAATCTAAATTCCCCCGTTAACAGTTCTGACGAGAGGGGACGAAACCGGTCGACTGGTGTGTTTTATTTTAAACTTATCATGGCCTACAATACTACATTTCTAGTTTTTAATGCCTTAATACGCTTTTGTACTGCTTCAAACCTATTTAAATATATATAACGATATATAATTTTGTATAATTTAGAAATCAAAAAACAATATGTAGAAAAACATGACAAATTGGAACATTTATGAGCCGTTTCATCCGTTGGGATTTCATCGGCCTGGACTTTGTTGATGGTGCCGCGTCTACGCATGCGTACAAAAGAGCCGCAGGTAGTTTCAAAATATTTTTTCAAAGTATTTTTTGAAAGAATGTTTTTTTGTTTCCATCTCGCCAAATTCATCTGCATTCTTTTTCTTTTTCAAATCAACGGCAAGGGATAATTGCCCATCCCACAAAAATGAGTTTCCTTTTTTTCTTGGTTTTTTTCTCACAAATGTCAGTTTTAACCTCTTCCTGTGTTACAAAAGCTGTTTCTTCCAAATGATTCTGCAAGCTACGAAACAAATGGTCGTCTGAAGGAAGCAATATCGGGAGAATAAGGTGGATGAGGAATTTTCTCCGAACCAAGTTCTTCAATCTTTTGTGACGTGATTCTTGCTGTGTCGGATCGCGCATTGTCCTGATGAAACATCACCTCTTTTCAGGTCTTTTTTTCCTCAAAGCTTGGTTCAAATGTTCTAATTGCTGACAGTATATTTGAGCATTAATTGTTGCATTAGGTGGTAAGAATTCAAAGTGGATTATTCTTTGGTGATCCCACCAGATTGAAAGAAGAACCTTTTGCCCATGAAGTTCCCTTTTCGGCTGAGGCTGGGGTCTTTCTCTTTTACCAAGCCACTGTCTATGACGCTTAACATTTCAATAAAAGATCCATTTTTTGTTACCAGTCACAAGTCTATCCAAAAAAGATGAAACAAGTTGGCGAGAATGGAGAGAAGAGCAAATGTCAACTCGGGATTTGAGGTTGTTTTCAGACAGTTCATGAGACACCCATTTTCCAAGTTTAGGAATTTTTCCAAGTTGTTGAATATGACGATGAACAGTTGCCCTGTTTGAACTGGGAACCACTGCCAATTCCTCAACTGATAAAGCAGGATTTTCTTCAAGGGCTGCTTCAAGAAGCTTTTCATCAAACTCGACTGGACGTCCGGTTCGATCTTCATCTTCAAGGGTGAAATCTCCATCTCTGAATTTTGCAAACCATCTTCTGCAAGTTCTTTCATTCACACATTCCTCTCCATAAACTGAGTGAATGTTTCTAGCCGCTTCGGCTGCTGAGTTTTCTTTTCTTGAACTCATAAAGCATTATGTGCCTCAAATGATTCTTGTGTACTTCCATGTTAGCAGGGTTTTAATCAAACAAAATTTAATTTTATTGTTCTCTGAAATACAAATTTGATCAGTTTAAATACATCTAAACATAAAAATAATGTTCAGCTCTATTAGACATTATAAAATACTCTTTAAATTTCATTCATTTTAACAAAAGTTAAAAATTCGGACAGAAATATATGGGACGACTGATATATATATATATATATATATATATATATATATATATATATATATATATATATTGTCATCCACAGATAGACTGCTTCTCTGTATCAGAGTATCACAGCTCATCCACAGATAGACTGTTTCACAATATATATATATATATATATATATATATATATATATATCACAGTGAATATATATATATATATGAGATTACGATATATATATATATATATGTGAGTGTGTGTGTGTGTGTGTGTGTGTGTGTGAGAGAGAGAGTGTGTGTGTGTATGATGGACTATCCCGTCGATTTCGACGTATGAGGTTTCGACAATTGCCTGAACCCGACTATTGTATCGTACATGAAAAATTATGTTAACTCTCCTATTAGCTATCGATTCAAACGATTTATATGAAATGTTGACTGCCGTAAGGTTTTTTTTTCCAGTTTGTCCTTGTACCTGAATAACAACATTACAGCCGTCAACATTCCACATAGATCGTTTCTATATATATGTCTGTGTGTGTGTGTGTGTGTGTGTGTGTGTGTTTAGTATCTTCAATATTTACCTAGACTAGTGTGCCAACAGCATACGTATTTTTATACAAATCAAGGTCAATATACCTGTTCTACAATATATTTTATAGAGTAATATATAGTATATATAATTTAGCATATATTAAAATTGAAACAGATAAATATCTTCTTTGCGTTGTAGTAGTTATTGGGTCAGACATCGTGATGTCATTTGCTGCTGCGTGCCATTGGAAATTGCTTGGCATGCCACGTGTGGCACGCGTGCCGTAGGTAGCTGACCCCTGACCTAGACTTTTCAGTTAACCTGATGAACGTTTATGAGCTTCACGCGCGCATGCACACACGCGAATATATATGTGTGCATATATATATATATATATATATACATATATATATATATATATATATATATATATATATATATATATATATATATATATATATATACATACTTGAGCATACGGAAAATAACACGTGTTTATTCACACCGATAAAATTTAACGAAGCTAACAAAATACTTACCCTTTCTCTTCTGATTGGTTAGCGAGTACGGCGATTCAGAAAAACTTCTTTTATGTGACATGTTTTTTTCAGGACGTAGGCGATCATGGTCCTCCACCTTCTCTTGTCTTTTGTAGCTCCTAAGAAGTTTTGTCTTCTTGTTACATCTCCCAGACCCTGTTCTGCCATCCTTTTGCTCAAGCCCATTAAGTATGTCACGCAATGCTTTCTTTTGTCCACTTGTCTCTATCCGTCCTGTGAGTATCAGATTTTCGAATCCCTCCTTCCTCATTACGTCTCCCGTGAATTTCAGATGCTTCTTCCTGATGTTAAATATAAGTTTTCTCATTGTTTCTACTCTCTCCAAAACCTTGTCGTTTCTCACATGTTCGGCCCAAATTATCCTTAGCACCTTCTGTTGCTTTGAATCTTTTCTTCATCTTTGAGGAGATTGTCCAGCATTCGCTACCTTACAGGAGGGCAGAGATCACGTAACAGTTCCGTACTCTTTTCTTTGTTTCCAACGCAAATTTCCTGTCTGGTAATACTCTGCTGTTCCTTTTGGTATACGTCCTTGGCCATCCCAATACGTCTTTGCATTTTAGTGTCGCACTTTCCGTCATCTCTTAGAAGACTTCCCAGAATTTAAAATTTGTGTACTTCCTTGATATTTGTGTCGTCTACCTGTAGATTGCATTTTAGGTTCGTCTTTTTACATTCTGTCTTCTTGTAGTTTATGCTTAGTCCCTTCTTCTCACTGTCCTTCGCTACATTTTGTAGGAGGTTTTGCAGTTTCCTTTCCGTGTTTGCTATCAGCATTGTGCCATCTGCATATCCTACGCAGGTTTAAACTAAAATTTTTTTTCCTTGGCTTTTCGTTGTTTTAATTATGTCTGCCTTTCACCATATATATATATATATATATATATATATATATATATATATATATATATATATATATATATATATAATAAGAACAAGACTAAATATCGAGTAGTACTAAAATACCTTGGTTGGATGTTATTTCCATATCCTTCCTGGACTTTTGGGCTTTAACTTTTGATTTTTACCCTATTACTATTTTTCTTCATATATATATATATATATATATATATATATATATATATATATATATGTATGTATTTATATGTGCCTGTGTGTGTGTGTACATAATGACGAAAATATTTTTTTCTTGGAACAAAAACACGTTGGTAAAGAAATGTATTCTTTTGTCTTTATTCATATTGTCTTTTTACAGATATGTTTTGTCTGAATTTTACACACACACACACATACACACATACACACACACACACACACACACACACACACATATATATATATATATATATATATATATATATATATGTCATGTGTGTGTGTAAAAAGCTGCAGATACCAAATATATATCCATATGTATTCATAATCGTAAAAAACGTTCAAGAGACGTTTATGCTTAGACGACTCAATATTTTCGCGTCGAAATTCTCATTAGGTCGACATGTGTAATAAATCACGCACACATACATGCATACATTCACACACACACACACACACATATATATATATGTGTGTGTGTGTGTGTGTGTGTGTGTGTATTTGTATGCATTTGTATATGTGTGTGGCATTTTGTTTCGGGCAAAAATTCACAGACACAAAACTACATTAATATATGTATTCATAATCGCAGAAATATTTTTATCCTTATTCTATTTATATATCTATCTTAATATCGTATGAATTCTTTTTAATATTTTAATTTTGTTTTCCAGGGAACCACACTTCTTCTTCTTTTCTTCTTCTTCTTCTTCTTCTTCTTCTTCTTCTTCTTCTTCTTCTTCTTTCCCTTGCGCCGTCACCAAACTTATAACATATGCCTCTACCTTTGTTATTACATATTTATTTACGACCGATTTCACGTAGACATCTCACATTCATATACATAAATACACACACATGCAGAATAAAGAAATATATATATATATATATATATTATTCATTAGATAATTAATAAGGTAATTAATTCGGTGAAATCAGAGCAAGGAGTCTCGTGAGCGAGAGGGCCACTTCAAGTGTGAGACATACTTCCCTCTCAGTACGCATGTGCAGAATTCCAGGCTGATACGTGAGCTTATTCGGTATGTAATGCAACTTTTTTTTTTGGGTGGTTGGGAGACTGGAATAAAACTTGATTCAAATGTAACGAACATTACGTCTATTTATCTCAAACATAATTGTTTTATTTCGTTGTTTAAAAAAAATCTCTAATTTTAGATGAAATGTCTGAATTGATATATAAACAAAATCCCTGATGCTGCTTTTGGTAACAGTGGAATATTTAAGTATGGTTCATTTATTTTATTCATATACTGTGTCCCTTCAAAAGGTAAGTGATCATGACTCTTCATAATTTCTTGTGCCCTGTAGCACTCCTGGTCCCTGCTATGCCATCTATTCACACAAATTCATTAGGTATGTTGCTTGCAGTTTCCTTGTACCTCCTGCTCCCCACCTCTCCTGTGAATATTCAATTTTCCAAACTTTCTTTCCGCATAGTGTGTCTCAGAAATTTTAACTGATTCTTTCTTATTTTGGGCAAGAACGTCTTTCTAGTTCCCATTTTCTTTAGAACTTCCACGTTGCTTGCATATTCAGTACATGGTATTCTCAGCATCCTTCTGTAGAACCACGTTTCTTCTTTATCTGAAAATAAAATATCCGACATCCACTTCTCGAGATGAGAAATGATATGAAATAGAAGTCCAACATATTTTTCTTTGTTTCTGACAAAATTGTCCTGTTTTTTTATACTTTGCTTAGTTTCTAGATGTGATATTTATTTACTTTTTTTCACAATTGGAATAGATAGGTTCCTACTCCTTTCCGGCCTTTTGCTCAGGAGTAGAGGTTTACCCCTTGTTTCCTGTTAAAGATTGGATTTCCGGTTCCTTCTAAATTCTACTATATCTATACTTCTAACGTCTTCGCCTAAACTCTGAAATGTATACTATTATTGGGTTTCTGGTTCTCTCTAAATTATATTCTTTCTCCTTCACTTCCAGTAGCCACCCCACCTCTGAGTCTTGGTGGCATTATCGCCTTGTTTGAGGAGTTTTGATTTTGAAATCTTTTGAACAGGAGTAATGGTTTATTCCTCGTTTCCTGTTTAGGATTGTGTTTCTGTTTCCTTGTAAAATCTACTTCAACTCTATATTTCTAACATCTTCTAAGATTAAATAGGTACACCTATAGTCCGGCTCACACTTCTCCTCGTATTTTGAACAGGAGTAGAGTTTTATCCCTTGTTTCCTGTTAAAGATTGAATTTCCAGTTCCTTCTAAATACTACTATATACTTCTAACGTCTTCGCCTAAACTCTGAAATTTATACTATTAATGGGTTACCGTTTCCTTGTAAAATATTTTCATTCTCTTTCTTTTTCAGTAACCCCCTTGCATCTTAGAGGCATTATCGCCTTGCTTGGGGTGAATTGATCAGAGAAAAAGTCTTTTGCTATTCCGATACGCTTTTGGATCCCACGTTCCTTTTTCTGTTATTACACTACACAGATTTCCACACCTGCTTGTTTCTGATGTTTCCAATTCGAAGCTCACCCTTTTATCCGCCTGACGCTTTACAATCTACCTTTTTATAATTAATGATTAGTCCTTTCTTCTCGCTTTTATTCAGCCCAATCTGAGCACTTATAATAAATCAAGAAAACCCATGTGGTCTTTTTTTCGCCAACATCTTGATTTGATGACGAAGAAAAAAAACATGCTATAATTTTTCATTTTGGTCAACTGAAAGTATGCAATTAAAAATCCTCCCCCCACTCCAAAAAAAGAACAATACAATTTTTTTTTCACCCCAAGCAAGGCGAGAGTGCCACTAGCACACAAGGGGTTACAGAGAGTGAGAACAAAAGCAAAGAGTAAAAAAGGGGGTTTCAGTAAAGGATATAGAGAAGGGTGGGGATCAGGATCAAGGCATCAGAAGATGTCGATTGACATTATATTTGAATATTTGAAGATCATAGCTATCAGGGAAGTAAGTAGGAGGAAGGGTGTTCCACTGTCGGGAAGTGCGAGAGAAGAAGCTGTTGAAGTAGAAGAGGCGGTTACATTTAATTGTTCCGATAGTAAAACTCGGCTTCTTCTTTTCTTCTATGTGCCGTGTCCATACAGAAGATGGTCGATCATGGCTCTCCACAACTTTCTGCCTCTTGTTCTGAGTAAGGGTTGTCTTTTCGTTGTCTCTTTCAATCCCTGTTCTAGCATCCATTTACGCATGCTCGTCAGGTAGGTTTTCTCTGTCCGTCCTGACTTCAGTATCGCCTGCGAGTGTCAAATACTCCAAGCCATCTTTCCTCATTATGTGTCCTAGAAATTTCAACCGTCTATTTCTGATTATTCATGTCGGCTTTCTTTTTGTTTCCATTTTCGCTAGAACTTTGTAGTAACCCACATGTTAATCAATGGTATTCTATGCATCCCACATGTTAAGTTCATGCTATTCTATGCATTTCACATGTTAAGTCCATTGCATTATATGCATCCCACATGTTAAGTCCATAGCATTCTATGCATCCCACATGTTAAGTCTATGGTATTCTATTCATACCCCATGTTAAGTCCATAGTATCATACGCACCCCTCATGCTAAGTCCATGGTATTCTATGAATCCCACATGTTAAGTCTATGGTATTCTATGCATCCTTTTTTAAAACCATATTTATGATGGTGCCTCAAGTATGTTCTTAATCTATGAAGAAATTGTCCGACAATCACGGCCGTAGAGGAGGATCGATATTATATAACAATTAAAGAAGCAAACGGCTTAGTACCTTATACTTTCAGTGTAATTATATGAATAACTCGACTGTCCGTGACCTGTTGGGTCACTGGCAGCTCATGTTATAAAACAATGAAGTTGATTTCAACATTCCATTCAAATGAAAGTTTTATTATGATTCAGTTAAATATTTCAATCCATTCGTGTCATATTTGGTCTGGTTTTCAAGTTCATGTTTAAAGTTTTACTGATTGTTTACAGCATTGAACAGGAATAGAACTTCTGGGATAAACTTGAACTTTAAGTCAGATTTAAAATATTAAAAATATTTTTTAATAGACCAAAATTATTTTTTAAATCATATTCACTTGAAGATAGTTTTAAATATGTCAAAAGAGATATATATTTTTTAAAGTATTTAAAACATTGTTTGTTTAAAGAAAGCTGAAATATAATTAATTACTCTGCAAATAACTGGACGAAAGAGCAAAGCAGAATCTCTCTGTGTCTGTCTTTAACTTAAATATATTTTAATAAAAAAAATTGTCTGTTTGAAGAAAGTTAAAATAAAAATACTTACTGCATAAACAACTCGTAATTCATTATGAGCTGGAAGGACGGATAGACGCACGCATGCAATCACAGATTTTTAGTATTATATAGACAGTCTTTGTAGCAAAGTCTTTCAGATGCCTATTTAGAATTATTTTCATAGCAAATTCCAAATTTACTTAAGAATAGATTTCAAAAGAGAAGTGTCTAAATCCTGTGTGATGGAGCGGAGGCGGTGGCATCACGGAACTAGATGACCGTCGGCCCCAGATGAATCTTCTTTTCGTTTCTTCAACGAATCCGATGGAGAGTCGATGATGATGATGACCAGAATGATGATGATGACGAGCAAATTGCAGATTCTTGAAGACCTTTCAATATAAGCGCTGTCTTTAAATGAAATTCGATTTCCAGTTTCCAAATCAAAGAAAATTTTCTTTAATTTTAACTATCTAAAGAAAATTGCCTTTGACTTGGGAACTGAAATCGAAATTTATTCAAGGGTATATATATATATATATATATATATATATATATATATATATATATATATACCAGTGAAAAAAAGTTCCGTCTTATATTACCTCGTATTTGCCCTTCAATATAGCTCTGTCTTTAAATAAATGTCGATTCCCAGTTCCCAAATCAAAGAAAATTTTCTTTAACTTTGACTATCTAAAGAAAATTTTCTTTGATTTGGGAATTGGAAAATCGAAATTTATTCAAGGGCTGATACATATATATATATATATATATATATATATATGTATATATATATATATATATATATATATATATATATATATATATATATATAACAGTGAAGTGAAATTCCATCGCATATTACCTCGTATTTGCCGTCATCATAACACAAAAATGAGTTACAAC
Source organism: Acanthosepion pharaonis (assembly GCA_903632075.3). Lineage (NCBI taxonomy): Eukaryota > Metazoa > Mollusca > Cephalopoda > Sepiida > Sepiidae > Acanthosepion > Acanthosepion pharaonis. The sequence goes on from CAHIKZ030000846.1 coordinate 2,838,288, forward strand.
GAATTTAAAAGGATTTAAATTCTTGATAAAGAATATCCACATTTTTCTTGTTTCTGTTAATATTCAAATGTATGTTTGAAAGTAACAAACATTTAAACAGATATTTAGATGCATTCAATGTAGACATCTGTTTGTTATATATATATATATATATATATATATATATATATATATATATATTCTTCATAGGAGTACAGCGTAAGGAGAAATATAAAACAATAACCAATTTTATAGCCTGGGCAAACTGAAGATGAATGAATACAAAAGAGGTGAATGAACGTGTTCATGTCAAGGTGTCCTTAACGTACCAATGTGTGAATTCGATATGAAAGATGCTAAGTGACTTAAAACAGAGAAGAGATTGTTGTGTTGATTTTTGCTACAATTATCACATAAGCCTGTGTATTATCAAGAAAACATGGGGCACTGTATGCTGTGTACTATTCTGTGTTGTGTTCATTGCGCCATGAGGTTCGCTGTGGAAAAAAGGCACACCCAGGAGGTGAACAAGATACGACTTATCGTCTGTGTGGGGGAGAAAGAATTAAAAAGGATGATACTTTTACCCCCTTTTCTTATACGTAGCTTTGGCAATGCCGTCTAATGGCTGGTAGCCGTTCCGTAGCATAGAAGAAGGGCAATCACCTCTGTTCACTTATACGTAAACAAGAAATGTTAGCTCAAATATAAAAATATACATTCCTTGTCTCACCTTTAATGAAGCTTACACACAACCACACCCCACACATACATACATATATATATATATATATATATATATATATATATGTAGACGCACACACACACACACATATATATATATATATATATACACACACACACACACACACACACACACACACACACACACACACACACACACACACATATATATATATACATATATATGCAAGTTTCAGTATTTTCTCGGTACATAAGTATAACTGACGCTTACGTTTTACATTCCCTCCCGCACATATAAAAAAAATACATCAATAAAAAAAAATTACTTTAGTCTAATGAAGGCCCTCGAGAACTTTTCCGCTTTGTCATTCATTTTCCTAACATTTTTCTTATATATAGGAACTTATATATCATATTTTCAAATATATATATATATATATATATATATATACAGGGTGTAACACCAAAATTGTCTAAATCGTGTAACAACATAAATGTCTATCACACAAAATGTTCAATATCTAAAAAAAAAATTCGCTAAACTTTTTTGAAAGTTTTCAGATAAGACGTTTAGCCATCTTGACCCCATATGTAGTAACAATGACTGAATAAACCCTATGAGCTATTCAGCTAGAAAGTGAACAAATAAAAATCATCTTGTATCAACCCCACTGTTTTCTCAAATGAGCAATTTTGAGAGGAACAAGATCATTAAGGCCTTATGTAATGGTACCAACATTCATTGTCTAGCTTTCATCTTCAAATCCATTCAAGAACCATAAAAATCGGTGAATAAGTTTTAAAAAGAGGGAACAGTAAAGACGAAAACTGAATCAGGACATCGCAACCTGAAGAGGGATCATCATTTCAATTTACAGCTAAAGAGATCAATTAGAAAAGATCCAACCCAATTCATAAGACGTTTGGTGTGTGAGAAGGGATTTTGAGCTATGACACTTCAAAGAGGATGGAAAAAAGACTTGAAAATGAAATCGTACGTAAAACCCCTGAGGCACCTTTTTACTCCTGGACAGAAAGTTTGAGGGTTTAATTGGACGGAAATCATTTGAAATAAGTTGGAAAATGATTCTGGAATAATATATATAAATATATATTTGAACTTTATTTCCTTCCTTCATGAGCTTCCGATCCTGGAGATTGCGTTTAACATGAAACAGCCTGTCGCTTTTGTGTCTTGAGTTCAATGTCCACTTTTATATTGACATATGCTCTATCCGACACTGACCACTTCAACCCATTAATATAGCGTACCTTAAAACTCTCTCTCTCTCTCTCTATATATCTCTCTATATATATATATATATATATATATTTCAATTGCCTGTCGCCTCTGAGTGTTGACTTCAATGTTCACTTTTATATATATATATATATATATATATATATATATATATATATATATATATATATATGTGTGTGTGTGTGTGTGAGCTTTGAAGATAACACTCAGAGACCGCCTGACGATTGCCTCTACCATGAAACAGCCTATGGCCTCTGAGTGTTGCATTCAATGTTCATTTTTATATTCAAATTTACACACGCTCTATCTCTGATATTGAGCATTTTATCACATAAATATAGCACATCTTAAGACAATATTTCTTGATATTGATATATATATATATATATATATATATATATATATAGTTTTTACATACGAACAGAAACAACTTGCTCACTACAAAGATGCATTCTTGTTTCGATGCGGCTGCATCTCGATTGTTATATTTTTCATAAGCAGTTTGCTTGTAAATAGAATTCTTCATAAACATTTTGGTTCTCATCAGTCGAGATGCAGCCGCATCGAAACAAGAATGCCTCTTTGGAGTGAACAACTTCGCTTTGTCCATATGTAAAAATTATAATAAATAATTATTGCTCTACTCTTGGTATCGGACCCTTTTGACTTAATATCGTGAACGTTAGTATTTATATTATTTTCGTTCTCAATCTATCTATCTATCTATCTATCTATATATATATATATATATATATATATATATATCAAAAAATCATCCTGTGGCACCATGCATCCTGACGATTTGAAAGAAATATTTATAGATATATGATTTGCTTTTTTTTACGGTTTATCAACCATTTGATAATTATTTAAGGCCGAAAAATATTTTAGGTTTTAAGAATAATTCTTTCTTTGCATTCAAGCGATTTGGGAGAAAGAAAGAGAAAACGAAGAAGAAAGAAAGAAAAAGTAATACCAGACGGGTCATAGGCGAACACACACACACATGGCTTAAGAGACGGAAATGAGGAGGAAAAAGGTTATAGTTGATAGGTATCAGATGTCGAAAATATCTAGGTCACCTACGAACAAGCGTTGACCGATTTCCGCTTGACCACGAAAAATGGAATTTTGTTATCAATGGATGTCACCAAAAGAAGAAATCCATTGTTGAACATTGACGAAACACAGACAGTATTCCCTGTGTAAAGAATTAAAAAATCCCACACAAGAAGTTTTCACTGGCTAAATTTTTCTTTCTTTTGACAGAATAAACGTTTGCCCTGTGATAATAAAGATTTTTTGTTATCAACACATGGGCCGAAAGGAAAATGAAATATTTTTATTTTTGCTTTAGAGACGCCAGGTAGGCTAGGAAAATTTCTTTCTTAGATCATGTCCAATAAATACTGCCTGACAAACGCCACGTGTTACAACCGAGGGTTGTCACCTCGGCCGCTCATGATAAGGGCGATTTAATTAATTTTTTTTTTGTTAAGCAAGGTATTTCTTTCCCAAAACAAAGCCACAGGTTGTTCACGCCCGACTAAGACGTCATTGGCCAAGTGGATCACATGACGCACGAAGGAGGAGGAAAGATACCCGACTAAGACGTCATTGGCCAAGTGGATCACATGACGCACGAAGGAGGAGGAAAGATACCCGACCAGGACCTCATTGGCCGAGAGAGGTCACGTGACGCACGAAGAAAATCAGTCGACGCCTCTATCCAGAGTGTAAGTGGAGAAGCCGATACGAAGAAGTGGGGAAGAGTGCACGCCCTCAGAAGCACGGTAAGAGAGTGAGAGTGAGAAAAGAGTTACCAAAAATGGAAATGAGTGGAAAATCCTAACCAGAAATAAGAAGGGTAGATACGTATTTAGAATTATCGAAGAACCCCGGACGCCAAACAGACCCACCCCAGTTTTGACGGCGTCGATAAAAGCGAGACCCCAACCGACAGAAATCAGTTCGTTCGCCCCAAGCGGGCAGAAGAGGCCAGTTCGTTTGGCCTGAGTGCCGAGAGTTCGTTCGCCCCAAGCGGGCGAGAAGAAGTTCGTTCGACCCAAGCTGGCGAGAAGAAGTTAGTTCGCGCACCTGGCGGTAGAAATGAGTTCAGCCGCGGACGGCAGTTTGAGTTGAGCCCCGGACGGCAGGCAGAGATGAGTGCCCAGTATTGAAACCGCATCAAGATAGCTGACCAAGATTCACGCACACTTTTGGACTCTTCTTCAACCAAGAACAAGTAGTTTGAAGAGCGACTTAGAATCAGACCACAGAAATAAGTTTTTCGACTTTCGTCCAAAGACACACAGAAACACAAATCTCTTAGAGAGCAGACAACTTGAAGCGTTAAAGTTTGCCTAGCGAAAGCGTCGTGCCACAATCCACAGAACGGGTCGGGAAGTAGACATAGTCCTATGTACCGAACAAATAGACATAAAAAGTTTGTTACCTTTTTCTTTGATACTTTGAACTTTGTGAGTTTTCATTTTATTTTCTTTTTATACATATTTGTGTGTTATCACCCCCGTTGGACTCTGCTTGCATTACGGCCCCAACCCCTGTTGATCTCGTCTGTCTAAGATCAATTCACAACGTGGGTAGGCAGACTGGAGATCAGTGCAGTTACCTTGGTAACCAGGCGTTGGAAGCAGGTTGGGAACGGCGAGGCTGGTATCAATCTAACCAGATTCCTACCCGAATCACCAAAGGGTTAGAACGTCACGTTTGGAGCAGCGACACCCGAACGGAGCGGCGAGGAGCGAACAGCTGACGCCGCGGCGAAGACGTCACAACTGGTGCTGTTTAGGGACGTCACAACTGGCGCCGTGGTAGATCAGGATAGAACGTCACAGTCGGCGCCGCGACCAGGGGGACGACGTCACAATCCCCACTATATTTCTAACGTTTCTGCCTACGTCAAGGGTATGACGAGAGACCTCATTCGGCAGCAAAGCTTGCGAACAGGAGATTTTGAGGAGCTTGGAACCACCTCTTATTGCTATTGTTCCCAGGTTCAACCCGTTAGGCTCCCAACTATGGACAAATAATTAACCCCCAAACTGGAGTCAAAACACTATGGAAGTATAAAAATACATTTTTATAATAAAAATATAAGCAATAAATTTTCATAATAAAAATTTTTCCTGCACTACATTTAAAAAAAAAATACCAGCAATATATTTTTGTCAAAAAGAATTACTAATGCTCCCGAGAAAGTTAAATTACCCATAAAGAGTTGATATGACGGTAAGGTTTCGTGTGGGGAGGTAGACAGGCCCTGAACCCGTCTCGGCGTGTTCAAAGGGTATATTTTTGGCCGAGCCTACGGGCTCGGAGAAACCCACTTTAATCTCGGCCACGTGCCACATATATTCCTCGTGGGTGGGATATTAAATACAATAAAGAGTTGATATGCCGCTAAGCAAACAAACAAACGTCTCTGACAGAACTCTGTAATGTTATTCACTAATAAAATCTTGACATCGTCAAGTCTAGAGTTAGACACTATCTTTCCTGCATTGACCCCAAGAACTTCACTTATGCTTATTTCTTATGCTAATACAACAACCACACAATATACCTCTACCCTAAGTTGCTCTTGGTCTATGTATTAAAGAAACATTAGTAATATATATATATATATATATATATATATATATATATATATATATATATATAATTATGGTTTTAAGGTGTGCTAAAGTTGTGGGATAAAGTGCTCAATATCAGAGATAGAGCGTATGTAAATATAAATATAAAAGTGAACATTGAAGTCAACAATCAGAGGCGACTGGCTGTTTCATGGTGGACGCAATCGTCAGGTGGCCGGACGATTGCGTCCAGCATCAAACAGCCTGTCGCCTCTGAGTGTTGACTTCATATATATATATATGTGTGTGTCTGTGTGTGTGTGTGTGTGTGTGTGTGAGAGAGCTTTGAAGTCAACACTGAAGACTTCAATGTTTCAAGTCAGCACTGTTGACTTTTATATTCACTTATATATATATATATATATATATATATATATATATACAAACATGACAGAATTGAATAGACGATCACAGAAACCGTTTATTTTATTAAACAACTAATTTAAAAAAATGAAGTAATTATAAATGGTCATAAATTTAATAACTAATATTTCGTTGATATCCCTTTTGCATTTTTAATGCAAGAGCCCTTCTAGGCATGCTAGCGATGAGTTCACGAATATCATCTTCAGGGATTTCTTGCCATGTTTGACGCAATAATCCTAAAAGTTCGGGCTTAGAAGATGGCTTCCTGTACTTTTTGTGGAGTTTTCGATATAATATTCCCCAAAGGTGTTCAATAAGGTTAATATCCGGGGATTGACTTGGCCATGGAAGTTTATTGATCCCATTTTGTCTCGACCAATGTTGCGTTGCTTGCACAATGTGACATGGAGCTCCATCTTCCATAAATAGGGAGTCAACTGCTCATTCTACTACTTGAGAATATTTGAAGGAACTCTTTCTTTAATATAGAAACATATTTGGTTGAATTAATGTTTCCTTCACACTCCACAAGCTCTGAGCGACCATCACTCCAAATTGCACCCCATACCATTACTGAAAGGCCCCCATGATTCACCGTTGGCTGCAGTCTTTTTAAATCAAACTCTTGACTACAGAGTCTCCATACCCATACTCTTCCACTGTTGGAAAATAATGCGAATCTTGACTCATCAGAGAAAATGACAGTGGTCAAAATGGTCACAGGTCTCTCCACCATCTCATGAGTCCAATCCTTTCTGTGTTTGATATTGGCTGGACGGAGAAGGGGTTTCCTTCTCGCAGCTCTGCCATAGTAGCCCAGCTTGGGAAGATACCTGACAGCTGTTCTGGGACTGACATCAACTTGTGTTGCTATGTCAGAGGCCTTGCAACGTGGATCCCTTTCAACATTTCTTTCGACAAGACGCATGGTTCTTTCAGAGGGCCCAGGGCGGCCTGGATTAGGTTTTGTGCACTTCTTGTCCTCTCTGGTGAATTGTACGATCACTCTATTAACAGTAGAAAGGGGTATTGAAATATTTACAGATATTTTTCTTTGACTAAGACCACCTTCATATTGGCCCACGATACGTCCTCGCTGAAATTCGGAGGGGGTCTGATGCTCCTTTGGTTCGTGGCATCTTCCAGTTTTGTTATCTGCAATTTTAATCAAATAATCTAAGTTAATTTATCTTGGTTATTAAAAAAAATCAGAAATAAGATTTATCTTGGTGTCTATTCAATTCTGCCATGTCTGTATATATATATATATATATATATATATATATATATATATATATATATATATAGTTTTTTTGAAGTCAACACTCAAAGGCCGCCTGACGATTGCCTCTAGCATGAAACAGCCTGTCACCTCTGAGTGTTGAATTCAATGTTCATTTTATATTCATATTTACATACGCTCTGTATCTGATATTGAGCACTTTATCCCACAAGTATAGCACACCTTAAAACTGTATACAATTTAGACAACACACACACACACACACACATATATATATATATATATATATATATATATATATATATATATATATATATATATATATATCTGTGTGTGTGCTTAAGAAAATTTTCCATAGATATGATAAATAGTATTTTGGTTTAATGCTGAGAAATAAATCTTTTTTATATTATGAAAAAAAATATGTGCGTGACTATAAGTCTAAATGCTATTCCGTTTTGTAACGTCAACGATTAAATTTGTGCGTCAAAGAATTATTTCTTAAGAAATAAGATTATTATTCTGTTTACTTTCTTTATTCTTCAACTTCACCCTCCCGATATCCTGTTGTTTATTTGGGTCACTTCTTAAAGAAATAAACTTTTAGATTTTATTATTTCAAGGTGGCCATGGCTGTCAATGAAACGCTTTAGCTAAAACATGAAATATACGCCCACTTTTGCTTATACTAAGTCTCGAATAGTTTATTTTTTTACCTTTTCTATCTCTTACCCAATGTGTTTAAATTGGAATATGTTACATTGACATTAAAAATTATCGTTTAAATATATTATTCACTCCCTTGTTTTAATAATGTGCGCGGTTTCGATAATGTATATTTACTAGATTGATACAATTGATTGATTCCAGGATCTTTTTTTAAAAATAAATCATCTTTAAATTCATCGCGCTAACAGTCGGTCATCAAAGAATTTTTAGGATCTTTTACTAAATCTCGCCATTTTTCAGAATCTCTGCATTCAGTTACAAAATGAAGATTCCGTTTTAGATTCGATTAATTCTTCGAGGGATTTCACAATATCTTGAGACCGTTGGAAGTGCAAAAACAGATAATAAATGTTGTCAGTAAATGTTGTGAGAATCTCTTGAAACTTTCTGACTTTCTGGAAATACAACAAAGCTGATAGATGACAGCTCGGGAAACGTTTGGGCACTGTAATGATAACTCTAGAAACTGGGTAACGGTCTGAATTGACACTTTTGGAAACTTTTTGACCGTCTCCAGGTGACAATTCTGGAAACGAGGCTGAGTTTAAAAACAATTGCTATCTCACCACCAACTATTTTTTTGTTTCGTTGCAATAAGAGAACATGTGTTGCCATGCACCAAAATCATTGGCTACTTTCTTGTTCAAAGAAAAAGCTTTTCCTCTTCCAACGTCATTGTTCGCAAAGTCCTTTATAGAACGTGCCAAAAGTGTTGCATCTTGATCGTTTCACTCGGCCAATATTATCAAGAAGTCCTCTCTGTGACAAATAGACCCTGGTAAATATCGAAAGAGAAAGAGAGATGAAAAGAAAGAAATATGAAGAATAGGCTTGACTGCTAAGCAAAATGGCGTAAACTGAAAAAGATAATATTAATTTTGTATAGGAGACATTTTTGTGCAATCCAGGGCAAAGACTGACCTCCTTCTATGTCTACCTGTATCGGTACTTGAGGGCGAGGAACGTCGTCAGCTGATGTCAAGGGCCTGAAATAGGGCGTCAAGTTTAAATGTTTCTACTTACGCATTACAGTCCTTTGGAGGTATGTAAAATATCCTGAAACCTCACCTAAAGATACGCGCCTTTTCTAATTTCACATTTCCTGCATATGTACTATCAACCGCAGATTAAAATATTCGGAAATATTTTTGGCGGTTTCTGGAAATATTTTAAAACATTTCTCAAACGAATTAATTGTAGTTACTTTTTCGGTTTCTGTTATTCTGAGTTACAGAATGTTTCATAAGAATGGTCTATTTTGGGATATTGGGGATGTAAGGATTTGTTTATTAACTCGATTAAAATTTTTACAATATATTTCGAAGATTACGAAGTATATACAAATATCAAACCGTATAACAATAATAAATGATTAGTATTTATATATTTCGTGTTTGATTATTTTTATATTTCCTGTCCCGACTATAGTGGGAAGGGAGGTAAATCCACTTAAGTTAGTGAATTTATGAGTGATTACTTCCCTTAATTCATTTAATAACCTATACAAATAAAATATTTATTTTCATTAAGACAAAATTAGTTCCGGAGCAAAACAAACCATTCATATATTTCCCTTACTGTTACGTTTCTTAGATTGCAGTATTATTTGTTCAAGACTTTCCTGTGAGGCACTCAGATACCTTTGTTTGTCATCGTCTTGAAATAAGCTTTGTCATTGGTCTTGAAATAGGCTTTGACATTGCCGTCTTTGTAATCTTTTTCTTTTGAGAGATATTTCCATTTCACTTATATTAAACACATACAATTTTTAACCTGAAAAGATATTGCGCAAAAATCAATTTTATATAATACCAGGTAATCAATGAATGAATCACAGAAAACAAATATATATATATATATATATATATATATATATATATATATATATATATATATATATAAGGAACAGATTAATTATTTTAATTTGCCTCTATTTTAATATCTGTCTATATCTCTGAGATGAGGTATTATGATTACTTAAATTATATACATTATTCAGACTGATATCCTCATCTTCATTGCGTTAATCACAACGTTTGAGGACACATGACCCAGTGGATAAAGGCGTTGCTTAGATTCAGTAACTAAACCCAAAGAGTTGTGAGTTCGACACCAGGCCACAGCAGTGGTAAACCAAAAACTAGGAGAGTTGAGTTTTAGGGAAATAACCGAGACATCCGGAAGAGGCATGGGGCGAGGAAATAGAAAAATCTACCCCGGTGGACGAAATAGAGGCTTTGGTTCGCAATTCCAATCGCCCGAAGAAAGCCGGAGCGTACAACGGCCGAAACATTGTGAATTTGGCAATGAAGATGAGATAACAGTCCGAATAATGTAAGTAGACTCTGTTTTAATTGTGAATTGATTATTTTCGCTTTATTGGATGTCAGTAGATTGTTTGAAGACTTTTGTCTCATTGCATGTCAATATTAAAACTTTCTAACAATTGCCGCCATTTTTGCTGTCTACTTGAAGTGGGTTTAATTTCAAATTCAGAAAACCTTTACATTCAGTAAAAAAAAACAACAAAAAAAACAAACAAAACAGCTTTAGTGTCTCTTCCTGAAATTCCATGTTCCTTAAACTCATAAGGTTAGTCTCTCATTCTGAACTAGAAAAACACCCACTATAAGAAGGCGAAACGTGTCACATTATTTTTCATTTCTTCAGTTTTGGATACATATTTATGTTCATTATTTACATTATTCGGTCTATTGTCCTCATCTTTGTCGCCATATTTATTACAACTCTATCCACTGTGCACAGTGGATAAAGGCGTTGGTTAGATCCAGTGACAGGACCCAAAGAGTTCAATACCCGCTTAAGGCAGTGGAGAACTTTCAGAGGGAAATTAACTGATAACTGACATCCATTAAACATGGCACGTGGAACTAGAACAGTCTACTCCAGTGAGCGAAATAAAGGGTTCAGTTCGACATTCCAATCACCTGAAAAAGGCCGGAGCGTACAACGGCCGAAACGTTGTAATAAATATGGCGACAAAGATGAGGACAATATCCGAATAATGTACATGATACCTCATCTCAGAAATATAGACAGATATTTAGGTTCAACGAATAATAATCTACCTCGGTGGACGAAATAAAGGGTTCAGTTCGAAATTTCAATGAGAAAGAAGGCACGTCGGTGAAGATGGCAGATCATGATTGATTAAATTACAAACCATTCTTTTAATTTCGTCAAAAATCTCGAGAAATAGAGTGAAAGCACCAGACCAAATTTTGCGGCATTATTCACTGCATGGATGAATAGCAGATGGTGGATTCTGTCAAGAAAAACCCTGTCTAGCACGAAACAACGAACTAACATCTGTAACAGTAGACCTAATAATTTCTGTCTACATATCTGAGATGAGGCATTGTAATTATTTATATTTTTCACATTGTTAGGACTGTTGTCCTCATACCTGTCTATTGCAGTGGTGAACAAAAAAATTGGAGAGTCGAATTAAAGGGAAATAACTGAGGCATCCGTAAGAGGCATGGCACGTGGAACAAGCACAATCTACCCAGGTAGACGAAATAAAGGGTTCGATTCCATGTCAGAATTGCACCTCCTCTTCGTCTCATTATCTTTCGCTTCTTCAATTTTGGATACGGATTTAGGTTCAGCAAATATGTATTCCTCACATTGCTGGCAATACACTGAACCGATTAGGATATATAATAATATTTGTTACTATTTGTTTTTCTTCACGCGCTATTCTCGTTAAATAGAGATACCCAAAACATTTCTACATGGAAAAAATACCTGAAGAAGACTCAAATACCTTAAGAAGACTCAAATAACTTAAGAAGTTTCAAATACCATAAGAATTTTTAAATACCTTAAGAAGTGCCAAATACCATATAAAGACTCAAATACCTTAAGGAGACTCAAATAACTTAAGAAGTTGCAAATACCTTAATAAGACTCAAATATCTTAAGAAGTTTCAAATACCTTAAGAAGACTCAAATATTTTCAGAAATCTCAAATACCTTAAGAAGTATATATCGAACTGCTGCGAGAACAAACAACGAATTTAATTTGTAAAATAAATCGATGGCTGGCAAAATTTGGGCTGGAAAAATTTCGTCGATGTTAAGGCTCTTAATTTTACACATCTAACTAAGCAGAATGAGATACAGAGAGAGAGAGAGAGAGAGAGAGAGAGAGAGAAAGAGAGAGAAAGAGAGAGAGAATGACAAAGTGAGGAAATTGAAAAAGATAAAAAGAGTGTTGTGGCGTACATACTTATATCGAAAGTTTTACAACGCTCTTTAAAATTCTTTAAATTTTTAAAAGTTTTATCATAAAGTTAACTCGTAATTGCAGCATATATATATATATATATATATATATATATATATATATATATATATATATATATAGCATTAGATAAATATGAAAAAGAGATAAATAATTGGATAATTTTAATGTTTGCATACCCAGATATATATATATATATATATATATATGTATTCGCGTATATATATATATATATATATATATATATATATATATATATATATATATATGAGTGTGAGGATGTCAGTGTGTGCCAGTGTCTGCTTATTTTAATATTTCATTTCTTGTTTAAAGTCTCTTTATCATTCTGTTCATTCCCCTACTCAGACCTAATTCTCAGCTTTTCCGCTTGTTCCTCCCGTCAATCCAACTTGCGCTATAAATTTCCTGTCAATGAAATTAAAAAAAAAGTAACTTCCTCAAAGATAACGACATGAAAAAAAAAACAGAAAATGGAAAAGAAAATGAAAAACGCTCATTTGAAACCGCTTTTTAATTTGCAATAATCATTTTTCTTTTTCGTCAAAACGGCATTTCAGTTTGGAACATAGCTTTTTTATGAGCTGAAAGTCCAACGTTCTTTCTTGGATATATGGAAGCCATTTACACGTGCACACACACAAACACACACACATACATATACATAAATAAATATCATGTATATATGTAGTTGTGCGTGTATATTGCATATATATATATATATATATATATATATATATATATATATATATATATACGTACATTGCATATATATATATATATCAACACACGTACATTTATATATATATATATATATATATACACATACATTGCATATATATATATATATATACGTACATTATATATATATATACACGTACATTGCATATATATATATATATATATATATTGCACATTATATATATATATACACGTACATTATATATATATATATATATATATATATATATATATATATATATATATGGCATATAAATATATATGTATATATATATATATATATATATATATATATATATATATACATAAGATACAAGTCTTTGTGTGCATTTTCGTGCTTGTCTTTGTGTCTGAAAATTCTCCAATATTCTGCAATATTTCTGCAAATCTGTACTGGTATATATATATATATATATATATATATATATATATATATATATATATATATATATATATATATTTGTGTGTGTGTGTTTGTGTGTATTTGGCATTTTCTGGTCATTTTTAAGGAAAAAGAGCAAACTTTGGTATCAACTTTATGTTATCCTGATGAAGTCATTCAACTTTTTAATTTACAACATATATGGTGCAACACGAAGTATATATGCATACATCCATACATATATGAATAGATAGATAGATAGATAGATAGATAGATAGATAGATAGATAGATAGATAGATAGAAATCTATACGACATATATATATATATATATATATATATATATATATTTCAGAGTGTTTAGGTGTCTATCAGACAAGAGTACAGAGGATTCGAAAAGAGTTGTATGAGTCTAATGGTGATTACTAAGGTCCTGTAGCTGTGAAAACTCATTCTGATCGTTTTCATAAGAAAAGACCAGTATTTTTCGTTAGGGCTTCAGACTCAACACACAGTCTTATACCAAGTGCCTTGATGAGGTTGTGCTGCTATGGGCCAAAAGGATGGCTGTTTTAAGACCCTTGGTCTGGTAACAGGACTCTGCATCATATCGTAAAAGCAGAAGAACCTATTCATGGCTGTCAGACAATTTCTGCGACCATATCATCGCTTATATCTGGTCACCTAACTCGCAAGACCGCAACCATTTTGATTATTATGCGTGGGCCGTTGTTGAGTTAAAAACCACCAAACCTAGTAACATCAAGCATAAACTGAAGGCGAGGATTATGGAAGCATTCATCAAATCAAACAAAAAGACCCCCCAGAAGAGTTGCAAAAGTTTCTGAAATCGTTTGGAGGCCATGGTTGAAGCCAATGGCGATTTTATTGAATAAATTTACTCTTTAGCATTTCAAGATATTTTTGCGTTCTCTTATATTTTGTGTAATTTAGACGACAATTTATCCACCGCCTAATTATATATATATATATATATATATATATATATATATATATATATATATATATATATATATATTATTCTCAAACAATGTTTGGAATAACTAACGGAAGATATGATTTCCTCATTTATAGTTTGGAAATGGAAGTGTAATCTAGGGTTTGATTTTCGTTATCAAGGGGTCTCTGCTTTCGTAAAAGTAGAAATGTTTACGTAGAGTCGTGTAAGGTTGGGTTGGAGAATTTTTGTCTGGTTACAATGACCATTTCTATCAGGCTCAATTGTTTTTATTACTATCTACTAAAAACAACACTGATTGATGTTCTAGAGTCTTAAGCCCTAGATGTGTATCGAGCACTGTTTTTTTAAATCAATAAAATATCAAATACAATCAAATCAATTCACACACATGCACACACACACACACACACACACACACACAGATATATATATATATGGAGAAATATAGTTTTAAGGTGTGCTATATTTATGAGATAATGTGCTCAATATCAGAGATACAGCGTATGTAAATATAAATATAAAAGTGAACATTAAAGTCAACACTCAAAGGCCACAGACTGTTTCATGCTGAGCAGAATCGTCAGCGCTGACGATTGCGTGAAGCATGAAACAACCTATCGCCTCTTAGTGTTGACTTCGATGTTCGATATTCACTTTTATATACATTATATATATATATATATATATATATATATATATATATATACATGCATACGCACAAACACACACACATATATATATATATATATATATTAAGCATAAGATGTAAGTAAATGTATCGTGTACAGGATTTGGTATACGAATGGTTCGTTTAAATAAATAAATTCCTGTGTGTATACGCATGTATGTGCGAGTGATATCTATCGACGGAATGGTGATAATTCATATTCAATTATGTGGGCATAGTGCATAAGTAGACATTATACCGTGGGTTATACAAATATACATCATCATCATCATCCAAACAATCATACACATACTTTCCCACATGTATGTATTAAAATTCAGCATATGTATAGGGATCACTAACGGAGAATAACGTGTATATATATATATATATATATATATATATATATATATATATATATATATATATACGTTTCCTGATTAAATAAAATATATTTGGGTGCGTGGGAGTGAGCCTGTTTGCGTTCATATAGGATTAGATATATAAATAATGGTATTAAAAATATATTCCTACTTAATACACGCATCCAAACGGGCGAACACAAATGAATCTGTTTATCTGCTTAGAATATATATATATATATATATATATATATATATATATATATATAGGAGAGAGAGAGAGAGAGAGAGAGATGCATATTGTCTTATTATTCCTCGTTCAATTTTTTCATTGGTTATCCTAGTTTTCAATGTATACACTTCAGACAACACTGCTATATATATATATATATATATATATATATATATATAATGTATGTGCTTATGTTTATGTGTGTGTGTGTGCATATTCCTGTGTGTTAGTATAATGCGTGCACACATAAAGACGTGCATTTAGATGTTTGATATGCCTTTCATTAGATTTGTGTGGAATGTGAAAAATCCTCAAAAATTGCTAATTACCCCTTAATAAGTGCAAAAGCCGAAAGTAATTAACCGTATACCGTCGGCAATGGGTGGGGGGGGTTACAGGGCACGTCGGAAAGAAGGTGTTTTGAAAAAGATGTCTTTATCATAGACTAGATTTACATGTGTACATTTCTGTTTATTTTCCTCTGTATATGTTCATAATTTTAATTACACACACACGCGTGTACACACATATATATATATATATATATATATATATATATATGAGAGAGAGAGAGAGAGAGAGAGAGAGAGAGAGAGAAAGAGAGATAAGAATTGAAATCAGTTCGGTTTTAGCCAAATGATGAAAATAAATTTTGTACAACACATGTATTTTAAAACATTCTTTCTTTTCTTGTCAATGCACATAATTCAAAATTCAACGCCGATACGATTGTTTCAACTAAAGTACAGCTAATAAACATATGGTAACAGATTTGTTGATTCCATCCTTGTCTTTGATTTCACAACCTCAACTTCATTATATTAATGCAGATAAATATATATATATATATATATATATATATATATATATATATATATATATATATATATATATATATATATATCAAAAAATATATCAAAATTATATCCACATAGATTTCGAGGGAACATTTTATAATATATAATATCTCCATGGCAGCTGATCTCCCCTCTGATCTAAATCTCACAGCTCAATGGGGAAAAAGACTGGCTAATATCATTCCGTGCATCCAAAACTAAATTAGTGACATTTCTTCACCACCGTTCAGAGACCAGACCTGCACAAATTCAGATGAGTGGACATATCTTCAAAAGGATACTTACCATGAAAGCCTACTGAGTCTAAAGGTAACCCTCGGCCCCAAATGAACGGTCGGATCATTGTACCACCCCAGAAAATATTTCATCAGCACTGTGCAAATCTTAAGCCTGCATTAATCCTTATAAAATGGTCATACCCTGAAAGAGGACCCTTGCTCGAACGCCTTCTCAGACCTCAGACCTCAGACCTCAAATGAATGGTTGGTTCATTGTATCGCTCCATAAAAGATTTCATCAGCACCGAGCAAACCTTAAGCCTGCATCAGTCGTTATGAATGCTCATGCCCTGAAAAAGGCTCTTTGCTTCGAACACCTACGGGGTCAAGAAGCTCGATTTTGGCCTCAAATGAATAGTCGGTTCATTGTACCGCTCCAGAAAAGATTTCATCACCACCGAGCAAACCCTAGGCCTGTATAAACCCTTATGAATGGTCATACCCTGAAAAAGGATCCTTGCCTCGAACACCTACGGGGTCAAGAAGCTCGATTTTGGTCTCAAATGAATAGTCGGTTCATTGTATCGCTCCAGAAAAGATTTCATCCACACCGAGCAAACATTAGGCCTGTATCAACCCTTATGAATGGTCATGCCCTGAAAAAGGCTCCTTGCCTCGAACACCTACGGGGTCAAGAAGCTCGATCTTGGCCTCAAATGAATAGTCGGTTCATTGTATCGCTCCAGAAAAGATTTCATCCGCACCGAGCAAACACTAGGCCTGTATAAACCCTTATGAATGGTCATGCCCTGAAAAAGGCTCCTTGCCTCGAACACCTACGGGGTCAAGAAGCTCGATCTTGGCCTCAAATGAATAGTCGGTTCATTGTATCGATCCAGAAAATACCAATCTCCCGTTGCCATGCCCTACCTTTGCAAGAGTCAGATCAGACAAAAAATGGAGTTTTGCTACCATATCTAGACTGGAGCTGCCCAATCCTCATCGTCTAGCCTCGACATAATCCGAATGCTCTTACGTGACCTTGTGTGTGATGTATTATTATCTAACTAGCAACCCTTATCTCACAAACGAAACATCGCCTGCCTTTCACTATTATATCTCTATTACTGCGACAAATATTCGGAAGAGTTACAGTCCTTGGTTCTACCAGCTCAGACCTTCACAGCTAGAAACCTAGAGCCATACCGAGTTCACGATGGATAACCATCACCATTCTTTTCGTGTTCCTTTGATAACAAAGAAGTTCCCCTCAGAACACTTCTTCTGCAGAATTGTTACCTTGTGGAACAAACTTCCCAGTGAATGCTCTCTTGACAACTACAATCAGGGTCTCTTACGTAATCGCCTACGTTTAAGCCTAAAAGAAATATACCTTTTGCTGCGTTGGACTCTATTAACACCAAACCGGAGTGGTTAGAAAACCGCGGAGTTATTGAAAAAATAATATTCAGAATGAGCCACGCCGGCAGTTTATATTAAAAAGAAAACTATTAAGATTTTTTTTTATGTATAGATTTTTCGACTGGCTCCTCGCACATGTATATCCCCTACCAATTCCAGAGGGTATAATTGCCAAATGAAATAGTGGTAATTTTTCTTTTCAAAAACTGACCAGTCTGAGGCATATCTTCAAATCGAAGTCGATGAGAAATTCTAGAATTCTTTGACAATCAGTACGCATAAAGGACCCCTATCTGTCGGTTTGGGTCGTAATGTGTCGGCGATAACTCTGAAGCTTAAAAGATTACCCTTTGGTGTAAAATTAGCCCCTGGTATTTTCCAGCAAATAATGGATACGACGATGTTGGCTGGACTTGACGGTGTTGTCGCTTAAGTAGATGACATACTTAATAAGAGCGCTACGAAAATGCACTACGTGGAACTGATTCAGGAAGTATTTCAGAGTCTATATGTTACAAAATCAATGAACAGAAATGTCAATTCTTTCTGGACAAGATTAAATATTAAGGACAGATAATCGACGTAAAAGGAAGAAGACCAGTATCGACTAAAGAAAGTGCATATCTAAAAAATTTGGTACTAAAGAAGATAGTTGAGAATACAATGAACTGAACATGTGAGCAACGACGAAATTTACGAGAAAGTAGGAAAGAAAAAAAACACTTATACTTAAGATCAGAAAGAGTTGGAATTTCAATGGAACATAATGAGGGAAGAGAGTTTTGAAAATTTAACACTTATAGACCATATTGAAGACAAAAGGCACAAAGGAAAACCGCGTATAACTTACCTAACGAGATTTTGTGGATGACATAACAGGTTTTGGGAGAGATAGCAAAATGACAAAATTTACAAAGCGCTACAAAGGACAGGAAATTATGAAGAACCATGATCTAAATGGCATATAGATGAAGAAAAATTCGTTGACCTACTATTAATTCTATTGCCCGGAACTTTTTTTGCTGTAGGTAATGTTTTAAAAGGGAACGGAAAAATATGACACCGAAATTTGAAGGCGGATCGGATGAGTTGCTTTTCAAAAGCTAAACAAAAGTATTTAAAAAAAAAACACGGGAAAATCACGTTAGAAACGAAGAAAAGAGTGTTGGACTGTTATGTAATAACGGTCCCCCTATATGGCAGATGAAAAAGAGACTCGAGGCAGCAAATATATGATGCTACAGACGTATACTGAGAATATCAAAGACTGAACGTGCGAGAAACGATGACATTTTAAGGAAGATGTAAACAAAAAGGCCACCTATACTTAGAATCAAAAAGAGACAATTGAAATTTTTAGGGTACATAATGAGGAAAGGCGGCTTGGAGAATTTGGAAATATTGAACAGGGAGAAAGGAAAAAAAACAAACTACCTAACGAACTTGTGTAACTAGATGGTAGATTAAGATTTAGGAGAGGTTGCAAAAAGAATGAAAAAAATTACTAAGAGCTACAAAGGTCAGGAAATTGTGAAGAGCCATGACCGCCTGCGTCTTGAAAAGAGACGACACAAAGAAAAAAAAAGAAGGAGGAGGAGGAGGAAAAAGATCTGGTGTAAATGGATTGCAGAACAAGGATTAGAAGTGATAGTCAAAGCAAAAACCTTACCAAGAACGGGTAGTGGTGAAGAGTCATGATCGCTCACGCCCTGAATGGACCCAACACACAGAAGAAGAATGGAGCTTGTTCAAATGGCTAGCAGAACAGGGATTAAGAGAAATAACAAAAAGACAAACCTTACTAAGAGCTATAATGCACAGAAGATTGTGGAGAGCCATGATCGCTAATGTCCTGAAGAGACGCGGTCCATGGAAGATGATTTTCAGTTTAAACAAATAAGTAACATGGAGAAAAATAAAATAATGTTAAGTAATAAAAAACAGGTTACTAAATGAAATTTCTACACCGCCTTTGATAACATTTCTCAAGGAACGAAACGCGTTGGCATAAAAGGTTTTTCTCTTGTACTTTCTCTTATTCATATTGTTGTTACAGATATATTTATATCTGGATTTTTCATATACACGAGATCAGATCAAACGGTATCGGGACGCTTGATATGGTATCGGAGCTAAAGTAAGCAGAGTGATGCCACCCGGCACAGATTGACACTGAAGTATGTCGCTCATGTACACTAAGTTATAGCCTTCTGGCTCACATCCGTTATTTACAGCAGTGCTTGGAAGGAAAGTGTGTAGAGTGGGTTCGTTTCGCTACATCACAAAGTTTCCATCAGTTACCTTGGTATGCACAGAACTTTTTGGCCAAGCACCTTGATACTCCCCACCCACCTTCCCAAAAATCAAATCTCACCACTTCCAATACTTTGTAGTCACATCAAATTCAAAATATTAAAAAGCAGACGTTCCCGTATAAACTGCTTTTTGGATATTAGTAACTTTTACACAGGAGCGTCCCCCTTTTTAATATTTTGCTTTTAATCTTCTCTTGATGAAATTGGATTGATGAAACGCGTCGGGAATGACTAAGAAAACTTTCCAATCGTCTTATTTATCATATATATATATATATATATATATATATATATATATATATATATATATATATATATATATATATATATATATATATATATGTATATATATATATATATATATATATATATATATATATAAATATATATATATATATATATATATTGTGTGTATTTAGGCAGCATATTTTCATTTATACACGTTTCATTAAATAATATAGACAAGTGTTGTCTATTTATTTTATGTAAAATTTGTTCGTAACATCTGATAAGTTTGATAACATTATCATTAAACGAAGAAAGAAATTCACAATATTGATCCATATTTTTTTTTTAATATAATCTAAGCTTTCGGCTTACTTAAGCCATTATCAAAGATGTAAATCACAAAACATATTAAACAATATACGGACACGACAGTGATGATAGTCTGTCATTGTTTACATAGTTGATCACTAAGCAACGATAAAACGCGCATATAAGACGCTAGAAGCGAAAATCGCAATAGCATCTCATGACGTCACATGACTACACGAGAGTGAATTGTAGAATGAAGTAAGGAAAGCCGTTGGTATAAAGCAATGGCTTCTGTTACCAATTATAGACATTTAAGAATATTTGTAGAGATGCCATAATTGATTTTGTTTAGGTTGGGTTTTAACTGTTTGATGTATAATGCTTCAAGTATTTTTAGTTTTTCTCTATTGTTTTCATGTCGAAGTATAGTTGTCTATATAGATATAGATATATATATTTATATATATATATACATATATATATATATATATATATATATATATATATAGATATATATATTTATATATATATACATATATATATATAGATATATATATATATATATACATATACATATATATATATATATATATATATATATATATATATATATATATGGGGGTGGGTTACAAATTCAACAAAGATCGCCAACGTCCTGAATATGCACAGTGCATAGAAACTTTATTGCACTTATTTGTTTTTCCAATACGCCAGTCATCAACTCTGACTTGTGTAGCTCTCCAGTCTCTTGAGAGCGGAGTCGAACCGATCGTCAGTGTTAGCGCGCCATCTTCCTACTGCTTCCATTTTCGCATATAATCTTTCGATATTATTTTTGCTGTTAATTTTGTGTTCCGTCACTATCATTTTCAAGTGGTGTTAGGACTATTGATCGCCTTTTCTTTTAGTGCTTTTGTTATTAACATAATGTTTCGACCGGACTGCTTTCTTTTTTTTTTTTTCTCCTCATATTGGTAGAGTCGAGCTGCTGAAAAAAAAATGTGACTGCCACTTCACCTCCACCCCAAACATACACACCGACCATTGTACATCTAAGGATGGCCGGAGAATAGGTTTTGGAATTAATCACCCTTTTCGTTTTCAACATATTTTTTTCTTCGATTTTTTTTTTAAACATTTTCTTCTTCATAATCTTTTTCTTCATTCTTTCCTTCATCGTTAATATTTTCTCTCATTTTACACCTTCATTCACTATATTTATATTTTTCCATTTCAGGTTTTTTTTTTTTAATCCGAATTTTATTTTTCTTTCTTTCTTTCTTTCTTTCTTTCTTTCTTTCTTTCTTTTCTTCTTCTTCTTCTTCTTCTTCTTCTTCTTACATTCTCTATTTTCCTTCCCATCAATATTTCCCTTTTTCTTCTTCTTCATCATCATCATCATCATCGTCGTCGTCGTCGTCCTCGGCGTTGCCGTCGCCATCATCATCATCATCATCATCAACGTCGTCGTCGCCGTCATCATCATCATCATCATCCATTCTCTATTTTCCTTGTCCTCCCCATCACTATTTCCGTTGTTCTTTATCATCATTATTATCATCATCATTGTCGTCGTCGTCATCATCATCATCATCCTTTCTTTATTTTCCTTGTGTTTCCCATCAATATTTCCGTTTTTCTTTCTCATCATCATCATCATTATCTTCATCATTCTCATCCTTTTTCTATTTTCCTCCTTCCCATCAATATTTCCGTTTTTCTTCATCATCATCATCATCATCATCCATTCTCGATCCTTCGTCCCAACCATTTGCCTTCTTTTTTTTTTCTCTTCCACATCCGTCATTTTACGTATCCTCCCTCATTATTTTCCTTCTTATTCTTCATCCTCGTCTTTTTTTCTTCCTTCTGCCTTAACAACTTTTGCATTCATTTTGTTTCTTTTCTATTCATTATCTTTTCCAAAGTTCTTAATTTTTTTCCCTACTTATTCCTAATTATATATTTTAACTTCTAAGCTAATTTACTTTCTTCGTAGTCTTTTCATTTCTCTATTTTTCCCTTGCCACCATCTTCGTCTTCTCACTAATTATCTTTTCAACTAATTCCTTCATTTGTCCTTCCCTCTCTCTCTCTTTCACTCTCTCTCTCTCCCTCTCTCTACATCTCCTTTTCTCTTATTTATTAAGAATGTTAACATCGTCTTCCTCTTTACTTCTTTCTTCTTCATCCTAATCTATATCTATCCCTCTCTCTAATCGTATCACGTACTATTCCACCAAGTAGCATTTTTCTTCAAAAGTCACTCCTTTCATCTAATTCTCATCTGCTTCTCTCATTCTTTTTCTCAAACTCTTTCACTCTCAGCAGCTTTCTGAGATCTTTCCCTTTCTACACTAAAGGCCAAAATATCAATTAAAAGGTAATCAAAGAAAAAAGATCGGCACTGCAATAAAAATAAAAAGGAAAATTAAAAAAAAAACTTTTACAAATATAAGTAATACAGAATAAAAGATATAAATATATAAGTAATAAAGAAATAAAAAATATTAAAATAAGAAAAAATATAATAAAGAATAAAAGATTAAAAAGAACGTAGACGAAAAAAAAAACACAAATGAAATAAAAAAAAAGTACTACAAAAGCGCGCCAATAATTCATTTAATTAAACAAAATGTCGGCTGCTGCGACGACGAGGTCGACAGCGTCGGGGTAGAAAATGGCTGCCCTGTTGTCGGTAAGAGAAAGACGACAGCAGTTTTTAAGAATAAGTCTGTGTGCCGTGAGGTTGATGTGATAGTTGGACACGAATCAAATAGAATGAGAGAGAAGATTAACAATTCTAAAATCACCAGCCAATATAGCGAGTGCAGATGATTAAAAAAATGAAATAAGAAATAAAATAAAATTAAAAAAAAAAAACAAATACGGAAGAGACAAAGAAAATAGACTTGAAAATACGTTTCGTTTTCTGTTCTGTATTCTTTAAATTCCTTCAGAAATATATTTTTGGTGTTCGCATTAATTTTTGTAATTAGACTTAAATACGTAAGTACGTACGTACGTACACACACAACGCATGCGCGCGCTCGCCCGTGTATAGATAGATAAATTGATAGATAGAGAGATATAAACATAGTTATCTCTCTCTCTCTCTCTCTCTCTATCTCTCTCTCTCTCTCTCTATATATATATATATATATATATATATATATATATATATATATATATATATATATATATAGCAAATATATGGATATAGATCCGACAGTATGAAAAAATATATACGGAAAAAACAAACAAAATCCTTATATACAATTATGCTGTTTTAATGTTAATATGTCAACGTCGGACGTTTCAAAATACTCAAAATTTTAGGAATACGTTTTCACGAAGTTTTAAACGGAGCGCTGATCTTATAAAACTTTCAGTTATTTGTTTGGATAAGTCCTGTTCTTATGTACATCGTCTTTGTCATGTTGTATTGATAATGTTATATTTATGAATATGTCCTGAAGATGGTTTATTAGACCGAAACGTCCGACGTTGACATATTAACATTAAAACAGCATAATTGTATATAAGGTTTTTTTTTGTTTGTTTTTTCCGTATATATTTTTATATATATATATATATATATATATATATATATATATATATCGGATGACTTATCACACAGATGAGCTGTTAAACAGCGAAATAATCTGTCTGTGGATGACGATAGATAGATAGATAGATAGATAGATAGATAGCATTGGCTCATACTGCTATTGACACATTGCTCTTCAACCAAACTGAATTGAGCTCTCCGAGCCACTGGCGTATTTCGTAGAGGGTAGAAACTCCGACTGATGCGAAATCTGTCCTGTTTCGATCCAGGCTTGAATTAATCAGACATATAGCCACAATAAAGGGCTTTGATACAACGAAAGAATCTGTCTGTGGATAGCAATATATATATATAATTAAGTAATGAAAATCTTGGTGATCCGTATGGGTAATCCCCAGTAGAATGAAATGCTCAATGTTAAATCAGAGAGATTAATTGAATGAAAACAGACAACTTTAAGGGTCCTTTAGTTATAATTTATTTCCCCAGGGAATTTCCTTTTCCCTGGATCACCAAGCCACACTTCCAAGGGTGAAAAAAAAAACACTTGGAAGTGTGGTCTGATGAGCCAGGAAAAAAGAAATTCCCTGGGGAAATAAATTATAACCAATGGATGCTTAAAGTTGACTGTTTTCATTGAAATATATAAATAACAATAATAATAATAATAATAATAATAATAATAATAATAATAATAATCTTATAAATATAAGTAAGTATACTCGTCCGGAAAATCTTAGGTACCCTGACGATACGCGTAAGTGAAACCTACGTAGGTTAACCTGGCTCTTCAGGTTCGTAGTTTTTATATATATATATATATATATATATATATATATATATGTGTGTGTGTGTGTGTGTGTGTGTGTGTGTGTGTGTGTGTGTGTGTCTCTTTTGTGTGTGTGTGTGTGTGTGTGTGTGTGTGCGTGCGTGTGTTTTATGAATGTATGAATGTTGGTAACGTTACTGAAGAACTGAAGGCAGTGTGAGAAGATAGTGTGGCTGACATAAAACGGCTTTAAACTGTTCTCTTTCTAGCTGAATAACTCATAGGGTTTGTTCATCGATTCTTACATCAAATGGTATCAAGATGGCTAAACGTCTTATTTGAAAATCTGGGTAAAGAAAAAACTCAATATGTTTAGCGATTTTTTAGACATTCTTTGGAATTGTGGCAGCATTTACGAGGCAGAGAAAGGAAGAGAAAGAAAAGAAGGCAGAAAAAAAGGCGAGACGAAAAAGAAAGGGAAAGAAAGAAGGAATCAGATGTGTTTTGATAACGGCTGTGTTATCTAGGGTGCGTAAACGAACGGCTGGACCACTGGCCAGGGAAAAATTCAATTGAAAATGCTATTTCGATAAGTGACGAGAAACAGGCCACTAAAAGGACTTTGGACAGATATGAAAAATTAAATGCCACACAAAGCAGTGCCGCTGACCGAATTCTTTTCGACGAAACAACTTTGGCCTGCGATAATAAAATTATGTTATCAGGAATATGTACCGAAGGAAAATGAATGGAGACACAGAAGTGTTTTTCTTTTCTTCCTTGGAGGCGACAGACTGACTGAAAACTTTGGGGATATTTTTTTTTGAAGCCATGTTAAGAAGACCACCCATTTTGATAAATTAGCGATAAAAAACCTGACAAACACCACGTGTAGAACAAGAGTTGTCATATTGCCCGTTCGTAGCTAGAAAAATGATAACGGCGATTTAAGCGGAAGAAAAGGGAAAGAGAAGAGATAATTTTTTTTTTAGTTAAGCGTTTTTTTTTTTTCCCGAAACAAAGCCTCGGATTGTTCGCCCGACTAAGACATCATTGGTCAAGTAGTGATCACGTGACGCACGAAGGAGGAGGAAAGATACCCGACCAAGACCTCATTGGCCGAGTGGTGATCACGTGACGCACGAAGAAGGCTGTCGACGCCCCATCCAGAGTATAAGTATGAGAAGCTGCTACGAAGAAGTGGGGAGGGAAGTTCACGCCCTCAGAATTATGGTGAGAAAGTGGGAGTGAGAAAGGTTCTCAAAAATGGAAAAGAGTGGAAAATCCTAACCAGAAATAAAAAGAGGTGGATATGTATTTAGAATTATCGAGGGACCCCCCACCCTGACGCCAACAGACCCACCCCGGTTTTGGTCGGCGTCAATAAAAAGCGAGGCCCCAACATGCAGAAATCAGTTCGGGCTCCAGCGGG
>CAHIKZ030000846.1:2870000-2875000 GCA_903632075.3 Acanthosepion pharaonis
TCAATGTACATAGAAACCTAATCACTTTCTATATTTGATACCAACCCATAAACATATATATATATATATATATATATGTGTGTGTGTGTGTGTGTGTGTGTGTCCGCGTTCGAGTTCCATTCGAATCCATTACATTCACTTATGTCCTAATACCCTTGGGAACGGTATGCATCCTTTTCTTCTTTCCCCAGCTATAGGTAAATAGCAGGACAGACTGGGTTCTGTAGACTTGAATGGCAACCTCCTGCGGGAAAAAAATCTGCCTCGTCAATCATGTATCGCAAGCGTTATATATCACGCGTGGCACATAACTGACTGAGGAAGGAGGCATGATGGCAAATTTCTGCGGGAAAATCCGCCCCGGCAGTCATGTATCGAAAGAAACATGATCACCTAAGCGTATATCGCGCATGGCATATAACTGACATTACTGACTGACTTATCAATCTGACATGTTTTACTTTTATGAAAGCTTCATCAGAGAATGAGACATGGAGAAAAGGAAGAAAGTCGGGTATTTTTACTTTAATTTTGTTTGATTTCGTGAAAGTTTGAATGGACTCGTCGTCTCTCCTTGAATTCCGAACGCCACAAGTGATGCCAACGATGGTTCAACAAATCGAATATAGGTGGAACACATGAGAAAACAATGAAAACGTAATACGTGATTAACCCTTTGATAAATTTTAGTATTTGTTTATTATCACACACACACACACACATACACACACATATACAAAGATATATATAATTCACACGTTATTTTCAGTGGATACCCGTGTTTGAAATAGAGGTCCCACTTTTTATTTTAAACATTGTACATTCCGACTATCGGCTTACGCAATCGAGAAAATTTAATGAAGAATATATGGTTTTGGGCAGAGTAGGAAAATACGTCCCCCAAAGGATTTTCGAGCTGGTATGCCTAAATAGTACGGTAACTGACTCTCCCTTTCTCTGTCTGTCTGTCTGATATATATGTATATAAACAACAATGTTATATATATATATATATATATATATATATATATATATATATATATATATATATATATATATATATATATATATATATATATATATATATGAATAAATAAGGCATACAGCCACATCAGTTTGAAACACCGGTTCGCGTACGATCCTGGAAGTTAGGCAACGTCAATCTTGGTCGGTACCTACATGGGTGAAACACTTGAAAATACCTGTTGTTGTAAGCTTGGGTGTGCGGATGGTGTAATGGTACGGAATTGATAATCGAGGAGCCGAGTTCCAAATCACCTTCAGGTCGTTATATTCACTTGCGCAGAAATACCTAGGGTACATATATATATATATATATATATATATATATATATATATATATATATATATATATATACATATATACATATTATATATATATATATATATATATATATATATATATATATATATAGGGAAATACAAAATTTGCCCCATTGCATGAAAAAATAATAATAATAATCACAGGAAATTGAAATTGATGTAGAACGATACAAAACCCATTAAATGAGGAGTAAAAAATGTTTTGAAAAACAGAAATGCTTATACAAATTCACAGATAATTTAACCCCCTTGAAGATGGTCTCAGATGAGACAAAAAGTATTTGTGAAAATAAAAACTATTTGAAAGAAAATTATTCTTAATCAATTTTCTGAGGCTACTAAGAAATTGACTTCGAAATGATTAAAACAAAAATACATAGAAAGCCCAAATTATTTAACCAAACCTATTTGAATATATATATATTTCACACACATATTTTTCACACACACACACACACACACACATATATATATATATATATTTCACAAACATATATATATATATATATATATATATATATATATATATAGATAGATAGATAGATAGATAGATAGATGGAGAGAGAGAGAGCACTTTAAACGTTATTTTGAGTGGATAATCTTATCTGAGTAGAAGATACGTTTATTTATTAAACAGTATATTAATTTTTATTTTTCTACCGGCCTGAATGTTCGAGAAATTTTATTAAAGAAAAATTTAGAATATATATATATATATATATATATATATATATATATATATATATATATATATATATAGAGAGAGAGAGAGAGAGAGAGAGGAGAAATACATAGTAAAATTATTGTTGTTTGTAGTACAAACATATTATTATAATAGAGTAAGCGGCCAGCCAGCACTCAGCAAAATTATATTGTGTACAAACATAGAAAGCACAATATACCCATCATCATCATCATCATCATCATCATCATCATCTGATAGATAGATAGATAGATAGATAGATAGATAGATAGATAGATAGATAGATAAGAGGAAATTGAGATAGAGAGACACATAGATAAGACTGAAATAAAAAGTGAGATAGATAGATAGATAGATAGATAGATAGATAGATAAATAGATAGATAGATAGATAGATAGATAGATAGATAGATAATCTTGGGATAAATATAAACAAAATGCCAGCGTTTACCCGAGAGAAAACAACTTCCGAATTAGATAGGGACAGAGATCAATATGTGCAAAGAAAGCAAGCAGTATAGCTAGACATGATGGCACTGCAAATCAACGCGACCCGGCCTCACGGCTTTAAGCCGGTAAATAGAAAAGGATTTATTTTTCAAAATGTCTCCGCAAACATTTATTGCCATTCGTCTTGGAACCCTTTGTGACAGGATGTCAATTCTCACTTTCAAATTTCTTCTAACATTTGTTCACACGTATCCTTTTCTTACAGAATGACAAAGTATAAAACTCATTCGCTCACATGAACTCCAAACTGTGCATGATGGCAACAACCAGAAAACCAGGGAGAATGGCCGAAAATATTAAATATTGCATTGTTTATTTTAACTCGATGTGCGACACTCTTCATTTTAGAATATATTTTACACTTTATTCACAGTTGCATTCGTTAGAAACGACAGACGTCATACATCATGTTTAAGAATACACTGACATCATTGCATCATATGCAGGAATATATTTATATCGATAAAGCAATATAATATACACACACAGAGATACGCACAGAAACGCACACATAAACACAAACACACACATACATATATGTGTATGTGTATCCCCCCCCATATATATATATATATATATGTATATATATATATATATATATACCGATAAACGCGGATATAGAAATCGATGCTATGCAGTGTCGATTTCTATGTCCCAATGTTTGTATTTACAAACGCCTTGTCCTCAACATTGACAACACTTCTCACCATAAATATGGCGTAATATATATATATATATATATATGTGTGTGTGTGTGTATATATATATATATATATATATATATATATATATATATATATATATATATATATATATATATATATATGTATGTATGTTTGGGGGTGTACTACTAAAAGAAAGAAGGTAAGTACAGGACCAGTAAGAGCCAAAAAAAAATAAACGCCAAAAAAGTATAAATAACGACGACATTCACCACGTCCGCCTATACTCGCAGTCAGGGGCATAAGCCTGCCCACGCACAAGCGGCATTGAATAGTGCATTTTTTTAAAGCAATTCTCCTTGGGCAAGGCAGGGGCGCCACTACCTGGCAAAGGGTTACAGAGGATTGAGACCAAGAGTAAAGAGGCATGTTTGGGGAGTGAATAAAGAGAAGGACGGGGAACAAGATCAAAGTATCAGAAGATGTTGATTGACATTCTAATTGAATATTTGAAGATTGTAGTTATCGGGGAAGCTAGCAAGAGGAAGAGAGTTCTGCAGACGGGAAGTGCGAGTGAAGAAGCTGTTTGGGTAGAAGAGACGATTACGTTTAACCGTTTCGTCAGGCAAAGGGTGGGACCGAGATACCAGCCTAGTAGCTCGCTTAAATTCATGCAGTCTGGGAAGCAGTGAAAGTAGCATTGAAAATACTTGTAAAAGAGAGAGAGGAAATCCACAGCACGTCTGTAAGAAAGCGACTGTAGACCAGATGCCACAATAGAATCTGTCTCATTGCATGTTCTTCTCTGGATTTTGTCAAGGACCTCGAGACGTACAGCGGGGGCACCAGACCATATATGACAGCAATATTCCATGCAAGGACGGATGGTTGATTTATAGATTTAAAGATGGACTCAGATGAGAAAAACTTTCTGGCACGACACAGTAGATGCGGTAGATGAAGCTATTGAGTCTATGTATTTGTTCCACCTCATGCCAGCGGACAACGTGTGACCAAGCAGGCGTAAAGAGACGCTCTCTTGGAGTCGGGCATCAGCCATTCTGATGAGAGGTCGCGGTGGCTCCTTGTGGTGGGTAAAGGAGAGCAGTTTCGTTTTCTAGGAATTAAAGTTTACAAGCCATTTCCTGACTCAGTCAAACAAAGATTGGAGTTCCTTTTCGAGATCAGCGGCCAGGTTAGTTTTGCCAACGATACCAGATTTACTATAGAGGCAGGAGTAAATAGTGTCATCCGCGTAGATGCCTACTTGGGAACTGATGACATCGGGAAGGACGTTAATGGAGATCAGGAACAGTCTAGGACCCAAGATAGAGCCTTGGGGAACAACAGCGTTAGTGATAAAGGTGCTGGAGAAAAACCCGTTGAGGACGACATTCATTTCACGGCTTGACAGGAATTATTTCATTAAGTCAAATAATCGTCCTGTAATACCGTGTCCCTGAAGCCTCGATTCTAACTTTTACACAGGACGGGACCTCAGATGCACGTTTTTGGACGGAGAGTTTAAAGACACTATTTCAGGGGACATCGCGAAGGAAATCACGGAATGAGTCCCAAACTGTTCGTTGATAACAGAAAGAGGTTTTGTTGGTAGGAGGTTCTTTACTAAGGGAGGAGAAGAAGGAAATGTTATCAGAGTTGCCAAGACGGCAGAGCTGCTTGGCACGGCAAAACTTGTGAATGGAGGTAAAAATGAAATCAGGAAGGGAAGCCTTAACATCATGGTTACTGAAGAAAGAAAGTTGACCACTTCTGTGAGG